>JABMIG010000500.1:0-54872 GCA_013187285.1 Cyclotella cryptica
TTTGAAATAAAGTGCTTGTAGTAGTATGCCACTTTTCTACGCTTAATTAATATGTACTATAGTACCATAGTTGCAAATGGGCGAGAGCGCCTCGCCGCCAGTGCTTCGCCAGCCGCGCCCATTTTAAAAGTATGTACCCATTTTTAGTTTGCGAAATCATTCTTGTTAGACGTAGACACTCTTTTGTGACACAATAACATTCCCTTCAAGTTTACAGAACCATTGTTGTATGATTAAAATGATCATTTGTGACTAATGTTCCCTTCAAGTTTACAGAAACATTCTTGAAAATAATGTCATACGTTATACAAAAAGATATAATTTTAAAGGTAGGGAGATACTTAAAACACTATAACTACCGGTGTAAGTCCAAGCGAAAAGGGATTTTTTACAGGTAAGTTAAGATCAACTTATAGTTCTGTACCTGTTTTGGCAAAAAGCAAAAAATCCGTCTCACTGAAGAAGAAGAAGAAGAAGGAGAAGGAGAAGGAGAAGGAGACAACGGCTCAGTTTCCAACACAACTAAGATTTTAAAAAAAATCTTGACAACTAAGATTTTGAAAAAATCTTGATAAAATAATTTGTCAAGAGATTTTCCCCTCCAACATTCTATTCATATGTGTTTCGTATTATATTTTAACTACCAGTCACAGTTGCTTTGAGATTTTTGCAGCATTCAGGACAGAAGAGTAATCATCCTCAGCTGCAACATGCTGTTAGGACATCAAGGCTTAGGGAACCAGTCTAGTTCATGCTAAAATAGGCAGCATCTGGTTTTTTGCGCATGAGATGTCATGTTGTGATGACATCGCAATTTTTGGTCACACATGATTGCATGCCTTCTTTCAAAATGGCTGAATTTCTGACCATTTCAGAAACATTAGGACACACAATGCCAATTTTAATACGACTTTCGGCATTCAATGCTGTTGTGATATTTAATGCTGTTTTTGTTATTAAATGTGATGAATGGCATTGAATACTAAAAATAGCATGATTCTGCATTCATGTACAATATGTAATGATTCCTGTGTTTAATGGCATGAAACGCCAAAATTGGCATTAAATGCTAAAATCAGCATATTCCTAATAAGCCATTGGGTGCCACATACAGCATTGGAGCACAAAACGATATGATTGCATTGAACAGCATTAAGTGACACTGTGAAAATACGTTGGCTGATTTCATATCACATTGTTCATGAATTAAATAATGCCCTGCAAACAAACTATCTGTCATGATAAGTGTAAATTATGAACTTACTATACATACATGCATCATCATCATGACTGGAAGTAATTTCCATGATTTCTTTTCAGAATTTAGAATGGTTACAGTCGTGAGTACTATTTTGGGGCCGAGTAACTATTTTCCACCCAACTTCACTGAAATGGCAACTAGACCCCCAAGTTCATGGGTGCAACCATGGTAAGATTTCCGTTCAATTGTCAAGAAAACAAGTAAACATATTTTTTTCTAACGAGTTCCTTTTTGGGGTCGTTTTGGTAAACGGTTCTATTTCCTTTTTTGTTCACAAAAAATGCCAACTCAGAGTAATGGGTCTACAGAGATTCTAGTAGTAATTCCTGCCAAAAACAATAGCATCGCCCTGTCGCTCCCATCAATCAATTATCTGTGAGAGCATCGAGATCGTCCCCTAGGTTATCAGTTTGTATGGCAGACCGTGATGTTTGACTTTTCATCTCATCCATTTCTTCCACGCTCTCCTTGAAAGAAGCAACGTCATAACCAAGCATGTCGGTGTGGGTGCTCAAGTGGGATGTACGACTTTCAACATTCATTGCATTGATACTTGTCAACGTCTGAACGTGTTGATCCAGTAAGTCAGTCTTCATTCTTTGCTCTTGGAGTTCAGAGTCATTGTTCTCATGCTGAAATGCTGTAAAATCTAGACGGTCACCTGACCAAGCAGTCTTTTGTGTCGAAGACCCTGCTACATTAAAGCTCCTTCCATTGGGAGGATCGACAATATCTTCCAAGCCCACGATGGCATCAATTTCCTTCTCAAATGTTGGCATCATATTGTTCAACGCCAACAGACCAGACTGAATGCTCTTCATATTGTCCTTTCCAAGGAAATAAGCACAAACTTCATTGCATTCTTCTTTTAAATTATCCCGGAAAGGAGGAAGCAGCTTGGAGGACAATTTGACAAAAATGTCCCGCTTGTCAGGAGGTGCCTTGTTCTTGTGATCCCCTGAGGATGATGGAGAACAATGTGAGGAGTGATCCTCCATCATGACCTGCTCCAGCTGAGACTGGAGGACCTTGGACTTACCGGGAGGGGGAATCAATTTGATCGTCGCCCTGCAGCATTGAGGAGAGCTTGCAAACTGATGGAGAATGTCTCGCCCATGATTCTTGTGGTGTGGTGGATAAGAATGCCAAACAAGAATGGACTGGTGCAGATGATAGCGAGGCGCAAGAGCAATCCATGCACGACAGTGATGACGAATCCATAGAACACAAATTCACCTAGACAGAAGAAAAAGAAGAAGAAGGTGACCTCTGATACAGATTAGGCGGATCAAATTCGTGCACATGCTGAATGTATGCTTCAATGGGCTAACTACCAAACAACTCAGCATGCTACCATATTTCCCTCAACTACCCCCACCTCCAAAAGATTGATTATTGTAGGCCATTTAGGCGGAGAAGTCGCCGGTAATTTACCCAGCTGATGACACTTTCCATGAAACTTGTTGATTGGATACTATTTTTCTAATGACCGCACCACCTTCTTGAATCAGCATTGAATACTCTAGCTGTTATTGTTATCACTACAATGTGAAGGAAGATTTGCTGCTAGAAAATGCAGTTATGGCTATGGACTACCCCGTGTATTTCCTTTCAATGATGGAGAGGACCAAATTTTGTTGTTGATTGGTGAAGAAGACCCCTTTTTGGTGATATCATAAGGACAGTTAGCTCAGCAATAAGCGTGACAATAGTACCTAAAACTCCTTGACTTCATACTTGTATTATTTTAACATTCCACGTGTAAGCAAAGTCATATTTTACCAACCATAAATATTGCAAAATGATGATTGTGACTGCACTTTGAACGTCAGCTACTAAAACAATAGCAACTGTATACTCCAGTGGTCACCAAAAATCATTAGCAACTGAAGCATCGTAGCCGTGGCTAAAACCAGTCTTAGATATGAGAATAATCCAAGTTTCTCACAAATTTGTCTGTGATAACAGCTTTTACATGTGTAGAAATAATTAATATGAGTTGGCGCAAGTATTATGCAACATATTAATATGCAATAAGCACATAATGAGTTGGTGCAATAATTGCATCACCTCTGTTTTCTGAGGATATGCAAATTAAAAACAGATCTGAATAAGGACTTATTAATCACAATTGAAATTGAGAATCATCCTGGTAACTGCTGTTCTAGAGTTCAATGAATTAAAAATAACCCCAGTTTCTTGCAAATGTGTGAATTACAATGTTTTTTACATACAAAGGAATAATACAAAGGGAGGTGGTGAAACAATTGCACCAAGTCAAAAAGGCAATGAACTCAAAATTACGTGGTGCAATCATTGTATTGCCTCTGATAGTTGGGATATCATCTAAAGATATATATTTTGATATATTGGTACCATAACCTCCTAGAACATGAAGACACATGTATCCTGACTACATTAACGGAATGACAAACTGTCACTTCTTATGCAGTCTAATAAATATTTCTTTGCCAGAAAAATGGAGTGACAAATTATCACTCCTTTATACTCCTATGTAAAAATCATGTCTAGCTCCTTGGGACATGGTGATTGTGGGAAGGTATGCTGGAGGTATATCTATGACAGAGGTTGATCCATCTATGCATTGTTTGTATTTTTAATAAATATTGTCCAAAAATCTAACCATTCTCAACACGTATGTTTTTGGAGTCATGGCATTGATACCAAAATATGATTCCCATACCAATTGCATAGATAGTTCAACTAGCCACTGTTCATAAAAAGAGGGTTTTTCATAAAAAGAGGGTTTCTTAACTTGCTGCAAGGTAAGCAGAAGGAGATTATAGTTGGATGACATGCCAGGTGTCTTCGGTTTATCGGGGAGGTCGGAGGGAGGAGGGTGACAGTGCTAGAAATGACAAAAAATGGGGAAAGAGATACAATGATAGCCACTGTGTTGAAAATATACTGTAAAATTTGAATGAAGAGAGAACTCTCCCATGGCATGGGTTAGTCAAAAGTTTACAAGATACTAAGACAAATAATGTTCAACACCAATGTCTTCATGAGAATAAGTAAGATCTGATAATTGGCAATCTCCACCTTGGGATGTCCGTCCCACCACCAGTGTCACCTTGGTAAAAATCAACCAAGCATCTCATCTTTAGAGGTGCTAGAGAACCCTCGACGCTTCCAGACAGTAGATAGTGGTTGTTACTCAAAGTTGAAGTAAGTTCTATACAAACAATAGCCCGATCATTGAGTGGCAATCCCAGCTGTTGGATGGAGTGATCAGTATCCAGTATCAACCAATGAAAGGGATCTATGCTTTAACATCATTGAAAACCCAAAAAAGAATATTAAAACCAGCTCATCTTATTAAGAATGCACGGTATGAGTCAATTGAAACAAAGAAAATTAAGATGAAAAGGAGGAATTCATGGAGATAGGTGTCCAAACAACATAGTCAAACCCAGAAACAACATGTGTTAGGGAGCAGCAAAAGCACTATCTGAATGCCACTGATTTGGGTAGATGTTTTGCAGTTTCATTATCCATTTATCCAAAATGTGGCCTTTAAAACATCAAGGGTTCAATGAGGTTGTGAAGTGTTTTCAAGAAAGTTTGAAGCAACTTTATGCGGAAGTTTGCATTTCACCACCCTGTTATGTGAATTCTCACTCACGTCTGGTCATCAAATCTATGACTGACTGCAACTTTCCACAAATCTATGTGCATGCCAGATGCTGCTTTACATGCACAAATGAATTTATACTGTACAAACAACCAATCAACAAACAGTTTATTAAAGTGAGGTGAGAGAAGGAAAAGAAACCTCCAACACTGAATTAAGGCCATTCGCCTTCGACTGGGTTATATCCTGGGTTAAACGCATTTTTTAAGCTCATAACCCATATTTAACCCGTTTGATGTTATGCCTACGACTGGGCGGTCGACTCGTTGGGTTAAAATAATAACCCACTGTTGTAAATCGAAATCTCCGGGTTTTCAGGTCAAATTTCCCCTGACCATTTCTACTGGGGTTTAATTTTCGCAGCCATACATTTCTTCCCGCCATATCTTTTGTCTTGCCCTTTTCGTCAGAACAGGTCAGAACGCACACCATTGTTCTGTTCTCATGTCTGTCAAATCATGTCAAATGCAGACGCTTCGAGTCCAAACCCACTCTACCATGTGTGCCGAAACAGTTTTTTGGCCATAACTCAACAACGAACCAGAACTTTGAGGATCGGATTTTTTGTTGGATACACCCGAACCCAACCGACACAACAATACCAAACTCGGGCCCGTTGCACCACCAGCGGCTCAACGAAAACCCATCGACTGCTACAGTGATTTCGGACTCGGACGAGTTGGCATGTTTTCAACCATACAACTCAACAACCAACGGGAGCGTTGACACCTGTTGGGATCGCACGAACGGTCGAGGCTGTTCGACCGCTCGTGATGATACGATCCCTGTGATCGTGATCGTGCGATCTGTTTTTTATGGTAGTGCAGTCACGTTTAATCGTGATCTTGCAACCTGCACGTGACACGATGATTGTTGTGTTCTCGTTTTTGCCATGTTCTGATTTATTTTAGTACAGCTAGCCGTGTTTACGACTAGCTGGTATTGTCGTGTTCGTGGGACGAACACATGGGCGCATTTGGAGTCGTGTCCGGATATCTCCAAATTATTCTGACACGACTATTTTATGATTTATTTTGTCTATCTAAGTTCGCCTGCATGCTCTTTCAGGAACAGAGCATCACTTAGAGATAGAATTTTAAGTTATAATTTAATTGGTATTTAGATTATCAACTTGATACAACACACACACACATAATTCAAAAGTCTAAAAGCATATTTTTGATACACTTGTTAGTCCAAGCACATCCAGACACTTCCAAGAACACCGCTTTCACACTGACACAACAATACCGAACTCGGGCCAGTTGCACCACCAGCGGCTCAACGAAAACCCGTCAACTGCTACAGTGATTTCGGACTCGGACAAGTTGGCAGGTTTTCAACCATACAACTCAACAACCAACCGGAGCTTTGACATCGACACAACAATACCGAACTCGGGCCCCTTGCACCACCAGCGGCTCAACAAAAGCCCTTCGACTGCTACAGTGATTTCGGACTTGGACGAGTTGACAGGTTTTCAACGATACAACTCAACAACCAACCGGCGCTTTGACAATTGGATTTTTTGGAAGACTCACATCGAGGGTCGCTCACCATAAAAATTCAGAATTAGCAAACATCATAAGTCTCTTTGTCAACTCTCCTTCCTCATATGGCCTTGTTAACAACCTTTCGAGAATAGTCCAACACCCCAAATATAAACAAATGGACCAATAATGCATCCAAAATGTTGGAGAGACGAATATCTCCTTCAGAAAACACTCCAGAAGCAACTCCAAATGCACGAGCAAATGTCATGAGAACATGGAACGGAGCTTGTTTTCTAGAGAGATCAAAAATGCCTGTGACTACGAAACAGAGGGCTGTAAAAAAGTAGAATATGAATTATAAATTTAGCTTCTATGAGTATTTGCAATGGCAATGGAAGTAAATTTCAGTCCAACCCCTTGCTGTACATACTTTGCTTTTGATGCCTCACTCTCCCATTTAGTCTTTTGCATCTCTATTTCGTTTTGTGAGTTTGAAAATTCCAAGGGTGGTGAGCGGCGACCAGCAAGTGACAGAGAAGTTTACCTGGTGACACCGTTTTTTACCCCACATGTGCACCAGAATGTTTGCCCAGTCGATGGCACATTTTAACTGGGCAAAAAAATGATCTTATATAACCCTGTCGCTGGCGTGAAAATATGCCTGGGGGATAAGTCTCCGAAAATTAAAAATATTGGTGGGTTAAAAAATTATAACCGAGGACAATAACCCAGTCGAGGGCAAATGGCCTAAGTCACCTACTTAACCATATCAAATGTCAGAGTACATCCACAATGTAGATTTCTGTCTTTCTAGTTCACACAAATTCCAAGTTCAGGAATGTTATGAAGAAGGCTTTGGATTCATACCCAAAAGATCCCTGTTAAGTGCTTTAATGAGCAAGAACAATCTAGTTTGTATGGTAGGAAGCTGTATTCTGAGGAGAATCTGGACTCATTTTCTTTGGTAAACATAAATGGTGATGCAATTATCACAAATGTCCAGGAAGTTTTGATCCCTGTTGCAATGTCAGGAGGGAGAAGTGGTGGACTATATTGAAAGAAGGTTTCAAATCTACCCAAGCAATAGAAGACAAGGAGTCAACCCAAAGTTGAAAAAGAATTGCAATGCAGGCAAACAAAAACAGATAGCAAGTTCTGTGTTCACTTGGGAGCTACTTCATCCTGGAACTATTATAGGGAAACCTCAATCATAGATTATCTTATTTTAAAACAACTACATTAGTTCCAGAAGGCCAAATAACCCCTCCACTGTAAAAGGGGTGATGATTATATTGACAACCACTAGATAAGAAATTATCACAAATCAAATGATCCCAATAGTGGCTCAAGCTAACTGATAAATATCATTATCATGAGCCTCATTAAGTCACCGTGCTGACCATTTGACAAAGAAAGACAAGAGTCTATGCTTTGTTCTACTCTAATTAGCATATTTTTATGTGTTTATGATTACGTAAATTGTGAACAAAGGGATGAAAATGTAAGTAACATCTGCTCATTACAGATCACAATCACATGCTTTCGTTGTACATTTGCATCAGTGCTTGTTGGCATATAGAAGTTCTTCTCTAAGATAAATTGACTTTGAGCTAAGTTGGAAGTAGTCGAAAATAGTTGTAGATAAATGAAGTGGAAAAGAGGGTATTCCAGCTGATTGGAAATTATTTTTATGAGCTATTGAAATGATCAAGAATGAGGACTGCACAATGGTGGTCCTCTCAAGTTTATCATGTAGTTTGCATGTAACTTGATTATTTTTGGTTTGCCTGTACCCTGTTGGATTCTTGTGAGCCAAGTAGGGTCTTAATCTACCTGATCAGGCTGTACATGTGATCTTGCAAGTGGGTCCTGCAGGACTTACTGGTCTTGCAAAAGAGTCCTGCCAAATGTTTGGTGGGATCCTCCCCTTAGTGGAAAGAACATTATTTGTGTATACCCATGGCCTGATATTGGGGCCTGAATGGGTCAGAGATACCAGTAGATATCCTTGGCTCATGTCACTCACCCCCACGAATGGAGCAATAAGGGGTCAATGCGCACAACAAGTAAAAACTCCTGAGTATGTCTGGAAGGAAAAAAAGAGGGTGTGCATGTGACAAAGCGTAAGTGTTTTGTAGAGAGCAGGGATTTATGTGTTCCTTTAGTTTAGTTAAAGTAAGGTGTAACTCCCCTGATATTCAATCTCTCAGCTTTAGTTCCACGTTGAATCCTTATGGTGCCATTCGTATGAACTGACGTGATGGTCCAAGGATCACTTTCATACCGGCTTTCTGTTTTGCGGAGGATACAATCTTTACGCACAGCCAATGCGGCGTTTGTGAGAAAGTCAGAAATGTCACTCTTGTTGACTGTATTGGCCATGTATAAGTCAGTTGTGTGGAGCATCACCATGATTGTTTGATGCACTGCTCGAGTATTGCATTCGTTTGTGGGTTTCTGACACTGATTGGCTTCTGCTTAAGACTGTATGAGTCACAGAGGGTCTCGAAGTGAAGTTTGAATTCACTTCCCTTTTCGTAGATAATGTATTGACTACATGGGTAACGGCTAAACCAGGTCCTGTTTATTATATTGCCTACTGCTGCTGATGACATTGTCAAAGTAGGGTTGTTTGGCTTGGATATCTATGTCTTTGCTCCTTTGCCCCTTTGTACCTGTGGGAATATCAAGCTCATGTAGCTGTGATACCAGCAACTTGACAATTTGGAACCAGCTTGTTGTGGGGTTGATCATTGTGACGCACATAAAGTCAATTTGTGTCTTGTCATTGCCCTTGAGGGTGTATGGTCCTATGAGGTCCATACAAAATGCCTCCCATGGGTTAGTTTAATTGCCTGCGCTTGGTCACATGGCAACTGTGACTCATTTTGACATGTGATTGGACTGACGTTCTTAGACCATTCCAATGCATTGAAAGACGAAGACTTTCTTCAAGACGCTTGGTCCCGGGATGCTGTAGGTAGTGGTGGAACCAAGCTTCCGCACAGTGTTGGAGGCTTTTTGGAATTATCATTTTGCCATCCTTACAGAGTACTTTGGTATTTTCAACCAATTGGGTTGAATAGCCTTGTTCTTGCAGTCTTTCATTTTCTTGTTGTGCCTCTGCTATCTCTCTGGTTGTGAGTGGATATATGGGGTCTTCTTTGTTTTGATTTGCAAACACCTGATTCATGGATTCCTCGGTGTTGGCTAGGGATGCTTCATGTTTTTGTGCCGAGCTGTGGTAACACCAGCATTGTGCAAAGGTCATCCTTGTTGACCAGTCATCTGTGATGGGTCCATAGTCCAGTCGTGAGATGGCATCCGCAACTGTATTGTGGATGCCTTTGATGGACACGATGGTGGGGCCATACTCTTCTAACAGTAATCTCCAGCAATACACTTGCTCAGAGGTCAGACCTAGAGCATCCTGCATTAGGTTTTTGTGGTCAGTGTAGACCGTAATTTGTTGTCCCCAAAGCATCCTTTTGAACTCTTTCAGTGTTTCTACTATGGCCAGTAGTTCTTGTTTGGTCACGCTATATTTTTGCTGTGTCTGACTCAGTTTCCTACTGAAAAACGCCAGCAGCCTGCTGTTTTGAGGTATCACAGCGCCCAGTTGAAATTTGGAACTATCTGTATGGATCTCAAAGCCCTGTGAATAGTCAGGGTAGGCCCAGGTAACATCGCGTGTGATTGTTGCCTTTACAGTATTGAATGCTTGCTGGTAGATGTTGTCCCGATGCCACTGCTTTTTCTTGGTTTTATTAGCCTTTGTGACTTTGGTATGTCCACACTCCCCAACTAAGTTGGTTAGTTGTGCAAGTATTTCACTGTGTCTCGCCCAAATATCCCTGTAGTACTGGACCATGCCCAGAAATCAACGGAGTTGTTTAACATTTTGTGGCGGTGTTAATGCAAGGATTGCCTGTATCTTGTTTGGTTGTGGCTTTATACCATCTCTGGATAAAACATACCCTGGGCATTTCTTCTCCACGGCACAGAAAGATGACTTGTGTGCATTCACTGTCAAGCCTGCTTCTTGCAACCTGATGAAGACCCGTCTTTGTTTATTGAGGTGGTCTTTCAGGCTACCCTTGCTAATGCATAATAAGCCATCAAGGTACGTTTGGATAAACTCAAGGGTTGCCATTAGCTCAGACATCTTAGCTTGGAAGATGTCAGGAAAACATGCAACACCCTTGGTGGCCGTAGGTAAGAGTAGTTTCCCACAGAAAAATATTGGTGCAAATTTTGGACGCATCTGGATCCAATCTAATGGTGTAATAGCCCGTGTTTAAATCAAGGGCTGTGGCATATGTAAAGCCTTCTAGTTCTTGTAGAACAGTGCTAATTTGGGGAATGGGAAACGGTTTTCTCACAACACGTATATTTACTTCCCTAAAATCGCTGACAACCTGTATTGTGTTGTCTTTCTTTGGTATTATGAATGATGGTAAATCCCATTCAGAATCGTCTTGCCATTTGAGTACCCCTAAGTCACATAGTCTCTGTACCTCCCTCTTGGTGGTTTCTACATGCTTCTTGGGTATTGGAAACAGCCCGCCATGATATGGCTGTGCTCCTTCCTTTAACTGGAGGGTAACAGGCTTACAATCCCAGTCACATTGTGGTCGGGAAAGGGTTTGTCTTTTCCTTTTGGTAGGGAAATAAGGTCTCCATCAGACCCTGAGTCCAGTAGGACTTTGATTTTGTTACTGGGGCGACTCCTCAGAGGTTGTTTGTATGCTTTGGAGGATTGACTTTCAGTCGCTGGTTCCATTATGGCTACTAGTGCTGTAACACCAAGGTGGTCCTTGGTGTGTGATGCAACCACTTGTTTTGGTTGATTGAGACTGTAGTTTACACTGGGAGTAATAGTACTGTCCTCAGTGGCCTCTACTTTATTACTGACATCCTTTTTGCTGTAAGTTTTTAAAAAATATTTGAGGTCTTTGTCTCTAAATTGTCTTGAATTTTAATTCAGACTTTTTTGTTCTGGAACAAGATTTTTTTGACGTCTTGTCTTTTGCGACAGTCAATTTCATTTTGTTAATTTTTTAATTTTTATTAGTCTGGATAGCTTTACTTGGACTGGGGTGAGTGTAACTGTCAACTGCAGTGTTTAGTTTACGTTTCTTACAAGTATGTAATTCCCAAATGCTATCCGACCCTCGCCTTCACAAACTGTCGCCAGAGTCGCTGTCACATTCCGGGTCATTGGCAAAGCGTTTCTTGCGCTTGCTAGACTTCTTGCAGAGTGTTTTCTTCAACTCTGCCTGGACTATCTGGGCAAAGTTTGCACCCTCTGGTTTCCTTTCTTTAGAGTAGGGCTTACCCGCGCCCCCATTCTTTTTGATCGGAGTACCATCTTTGTTATAACGGCGGCAGTCACGCGTGTTGTGACTTTTGTGCGCCCCCCCATGTTTCTTGCATAGCACACAGTGCTTCTTGGTCCAGCCCACTTTCTTGGGCTTCTTGGGGATGCGGTAGTCCATCGACTCCATCTTGTGCTTTTGATCGGCCCGTCTGGCTTTGATCATGCTTGAGGGCTTCGTATCGAGTTCCGCATGTTCTCAATATTCTCTAGGACCAAGAGAAGGGCTCTGGTACTGACTGGAGTGGTATTCTCTGTCAAATTGTACTGAGTCTACCACTTGGCCCTGACACATGCGCAACAAGTGAGTCGTGAGGTCGGCGTCATCCAAGGGCAATTCCTTCTTAGTGGCCTGATTAGCATTTGGGCTGTAATAAAGGCAGGGCAATGTCTCGAGGTAGCTGTTGACCTGTTCCACTCAGACAAAAAACTGACATAATGAGACCCTGTTGGGCATCTTCAACTTGTTCGTGATGTAGTACTTGAGGGCTTCACCTGCGTTATGACGGAACACCTGAAGAAGATGGAACGTGACGCACTCGTGAAACGAGTCCCAAGTCTTAGTGGGAGTCTCCATGTGTGTGACTCGGGCCTCGTCAGAGAGGAGGTAGTCATATAGTTCAAAGGGCTTTGCTCCTGCCGTTGTGACACAAAGTTTCGCGGCTTCTAAATCCTTCACAGCCCTTTTGTGTGTGGCCTTCACGTCAGCTAGGGCAAACGTGACAGCCTCAGGAGTGGTACCTGGTCCAGCTCCTTTGTTGTCTTTCTTTTTCTTCTTGAGTTGCGCAGTTGCATTTACCCCCCCTTAGCAATCTCAGCGTCAAGTTTATCTGTTTCAACAGTTTTGTCGGCCTCCGCGAAGCTTGTGTCAAGCCCCATTTGCTTGCACGCGTGAATCACGGAATGCATATGCAGTAGAAACTGCTCTGGAGTCCCGGACACCCATACTGCCACCTTTAACTCATTCCCTGTGTTGGGAAGAGTCAACTTGAAGTAGATGGTTTTTTTTCTTCTTCTCGAGGGCATCCTGCATGGGATACTGGAGAATGCAGAGTACAGGGGAATTCTTTCCTCTGATGCCATGTGTGCACTCAATCCACTTGAGCCCTCCGGGAAATGCCTTCATGGAGGACATGGCTTGTAGCTTCTCTCCTAGACTAGTACCTAAAAAGTCTCTTGTAGGAACTCCTTGGAGGGCTAAGGAAGAAATGGTTTGCTCAGTGGTGCGCAATGAACATAGTACCCTAAGTGCTAGAAAGTTGTTTTCTCAACCATCTAGGGGTTGTCGAGAGAGCCTCTTGTGTGGTGGTGCGTCAAAATTACTGAGTTCGACTGGAGTATTGTAGGATAGTGACCTAAGTTGGAAGTAGTCGAAAATAGTTGTAGATAAATGAAGTGGAAAAAAGGGTATTCCAGCTGATTGGAAATTATTTTTATGAGCTATTGAAATGATCAAGAATGAGGACTGCACAGGTGGTTCTCTCAAGTTTTTCATGTAGTTTGCATGTAACTCGATTATGTTTGGTTTGCCTGTACCCTGTTGGGTTCTTGTGAGCCAAGTAGGATCTTAATGTACCTGATTAGGCTATACATATGATCTTGCCAGTGGGTCCTACAGGACTCACTGGTCTTGCAAAAGAGTCCTGCCAAATGTTTGGTGGGATTCTCCCCTTAGTGGAAAGAATATTATTTGTGTATACCCATGGCCTGACATTGGGGCCTGAATGGGTCGGAGGTACCAGTAGGTATCCTTGGCTCATGTTAGACTTAAAATAATACATCATAATTTTTCTGCTCTGAACTCTCATCTATGGTTTCCATCTTGATCATCTTCCACATTGTCAGATGTCTTTCTTTCCTCTCTTGGTGTTCTCTTACCAGTCATTGCACCCTTTGCAGTCATTCTTCAAGTCTTTCTTTGCTGTCCAATGGCACACATCACACAGATTCTGTTGAAAAGATGCTCCAATAGTTGTGGCAAACTAAGATGCACAATAATCAATGACTCACATAGACTACTCTCAACATGACTTCTTTGTCTTGGCATTGCATACTTGAAAACACATAGTTGGAATGAATATTCAACATTTCCTTATTGCATACAACACATTCATCAAAGTGTTGTCCTTAGGTTGTTCTACAGTGTTGAATAAGTGAAGGTCCTTCACTGCCATGTTCTTGTCGAAAGTGTCTCAAAAGATAAATGCATGCATAAACAACCTTTGTAGTGTGGCTTTCTCAGCATCAAATTTTAAGCCCCTTGCTGGCGTAATTTTCATGAGCACCCCCTTGTCCATGCCCATCAATACAAACTTGTTAAACAATGCTGTCCTGGTGTCCTTGTAAATACTGTTGTTGGCCAACTTTTTTGTGCATCTGCAAATGAGAAATGAGACAAATGGACAAATGCAAACTGCTTGTACTGGCAAATCGGCTCATACAAAAGCCCTTGCTACCCATGGCAAGAAGCACTTTCATTTCCCATAATCTTTCTCAGATTTGATACTAACTTCATGCACACAAAATCTAAGTTCTATAAACCTTTCAAATGACCCCAAGAAAGTTATAGATTTTTGCTTCCCCCTTCATGTATCTCAAATCATTTAATGATTCATATGCAAGGAATAACACTTCATGGCATAATAAAATGTCTCTTACTTATACTAGTCAATAGTTAAAAAAGTCTCTCACTGGAGAGAAGGAGGAAAAGATGAAGAAGGACAAAGTCACCATTTACTGATAAACCTTTGATTTGTCAAAGAAAAATCTTGATTTGTATGAAAAGCTTCATGGCTAGCATGGCAAAAAGTAGGTGACTACCCTGTGTTCTATTTTTCTCTTCTCAAGGCACATTGGCAAGGCAAAACAGAGCCACAAGTAACCATCTTTGACCAAATGCTTTGAGAAAAGATTTGCGAATGCACCAGAAGCATCATTCTATTTCTCTAAACCACATCATGTTTCCTTGACATGCCCTGTCTTTTTGATATCTGAGTGAGGGTATCTTTTCAACCTTTGGGCATCAAGTTCTTCAACATATTCATCTTCTGTTAGTATTATGAATTGCTTGGATTAGAATATGTTCAAACTGTCCCCATCAACACAAGCTCTGAGTAGCAAGTACAAGTAGGCTCCCTATTACTCCTTGATGTTTTTCGGCAAGCATTTTGATTTCTATAACTGCCATCCTTACCACACTGCTACTTACACCTGCCCCCCACCCTGATAATGCATTTATAACAGTTCCAAGTCCCAGGTTTTCCATCAGAGTCACAGTCTTGCTGTAAGCAGCATCTAATGGAGGCTGAATGGATCATGTCATCATGGATTTTGGCATGATGGAATGTAGGAAAATAATAATATATTTCATTAATGGTTAGTGGAAATTTTAGATAATACACCTTTTTGACATTCATACAGTTAGATATTTGGACATGGGAACTAATAACTACTAAAAAAGGATTGACTATTTTTGCCACTCCTGCTGATTTGCCAATAAGCACAGAAAAAAAGAGTGGCAAATCATCACTCCTTTTTTGAGTACCAGTTTAATTGTAGTACTGTCGCGTTACATCGGCCCACATAATAGAACATACCAGATTCTACGTAACACAAAAATATAAAATCACAATACTATTCTTCCGCACCATGACAATTTCTGCAGCTGCCGCCGCATCACCTTGATCATGGCAAATACCGTCCCAACACCGGGCGCTGCGATCGCCCTCATTGCAACATTGCCTGCGACCATCCTGTCGCTTGGTTTGGTCAGCTTCACCGTATTTTCAGAGAAATTGTACCCTTTCTACCATGCAATTTTTGTCACACGGCAAAAAATCATGACTGGGAGGGGGGAAGATGGGAATTTATTGACTGTAAGTTTATTTTTACAGTGTCTATTCCCTGATTTTATTACCTACATCATTGACTCCAGGGGTCATTTATTGCTGTTCATTTTTGTTTGTCCTGGACACACTGCTCAGTAGGCTTTTTATGGTGTCATGTCAGGTGACAGGTGAAGTTGAAATTTGACAATCAGCCTGAATGTGATAGAGTTTGAAGAGTTTGAGCGGGAATGGACAGCTCTAGCTGTGGTAGTTACGATGTTTGCGCTGGGAAAGAGAGATTCCATGAGCGATGGGATTTGTCGCCAGCACATTTGAAATACCGGTGTGTCTATGGTTCACAGGAGGTCAAAGAGAACTCAACACAGACAAGTGATGCAGCAGCTCATCAAAAGAATTAATAGCCCACACGTGCCAATTAATTCATAAGAACTATTATAATTATTCAAAGAAATGGTACAATTATTTTTAGAAATGTATCAAACATCACAGTAGAAATGCACCTGTTATCTCTTTGACAACAGAAGTAGTACGGACCAACTCATGAGCAACATTCATGATGTATAGTCCAATATCTGCTTCTGCTTTCGCATTGGCGGCCCTCTTCAAGCTATTGCTCACTCCTATTCATGTTAGGAGTCAAGTGAAACTATGTTGTCGCGATTATTTTCGCAATCAATGAAGTAATTGAAAGCGTAACATGACATTACGGTCACATATTTTTTCCTCATGTCTGACTTTCAACAGTCATTTTGTATGGGAAGCCATGGTCAATGGCTATGTCAATGTGTTAGGCCAAGTGCTTGGCAATTTCCAATTGCTAAGCAATTGCAAAATGGGTCAAAAAACTCATTGCAATCCCTCGTCGACGTTTGCACTACCAAGGAATTGCAATTTTCATGGTTTCAATTCCTGGACAACAGCGGTTTAGCTCGGGATTTCTGCAATGACCCCTTGTTTGGCATCAATACTGTAGTGTGACACATCAGATCGGCATCAGAGGAGTGTCTAACATGTCCGTTTGGCATCAATTTTTCCGTTCGACGGTACTCAACAGTACGGTAGTCATTTGTAAAATTACCTCTCGAAATCCCAATTCCTTAGGAATTGTAATACAGATTTAATATCTTCGTGACTACAATTCCTTAGGAATTTCAATATCGTCCACGTTTTTTCGCCATTACAATTCCTTTGGAAGAGAACACTGAACCAACATAAGATATTAATTTACGTAGGGATTGGTACAATTAAAATCCCTGTCGGTTGAGTACGTTTTGGCGCCAAATTTGGCTACAAATGCATCCAAACTGACTTTTTCACACAATTCAAACGTAATTCGGCCGTGGACAAGGAATTGTTCTGCGTATTCCCGGCAGTTTTGCAATTCCTTGGTAGTGCAAACGTCGACGAGGAATTGCAAAGTGCCCTTTCGGACAGAGTGCAATTGCTTAACAATTGGAAATTACCGAGCATTTGGCCTAACAAATGGTCAGAGACCAATTGACCCGTATTATATCAATCGACAGCTCGCGAAACGATGAATTTGTAGTATTTTGCGCAAATTCTCCTCCGAGATCTTTCAAAATGTTATGATAGATCAAAGAATATTGACGAGAATCGCTTTTTTTGTTACAAAAGGGGTTGCGTCAGTACTACAATTAAACTACTAGTAGTGATATGTAGGGGATACGTTACTGTTGTACGATATATGGTGGTAACCTTTGAAATTTGAATGATAAGATTCATTGTGAGCGTGGCAAAAAGCAGTAGGCAAGTAACAGTCAACTACAGTCAACTACAGGCAACCCCTTTTGGAGACGTGGAACCGTAATAAAGCTAGCAGCTTCCCTTAATAAAGCAGACATGATATCTCAATCATTTCATCATGAACGTGGATGACAAGTCCTCTTTGCTAGCAGCTAAACTGGTATTTGCGGAACAGAATAATATTGAACCATGCACCAACGAACTGTGTGGTTTCAGTGGTTGTACTTGCGGTAAAAAGTAAGCACTCTGTTTTGGTTTTTCGTTCTTCAACACATTCTGGAATTCGAAGGTATTATGATGATTCATTCTCATACTTTGCTTTTGTCAATCACATATAAAATCACAAAGTTGTGGCTGCAATATCGTTCCCAACGATCCTCTGTTCTACTGGAGACATGTGACCCGTGTAAACAATTCAAGAGTAGAAAAGAGGCGGAGAAAAATGTCAATGCCAAGGGGCCTGTGTGATATTTGGCTTAGGAAATTAGCTTTAACGCTATGGGATGTAATAATAGAATGCTCTGTCGTATTTGTCTGTTTATTATATTTTGCTTTATTCGTGTGATGAAAAATATTATCTTTGTTCTAATCAAAATATGCAATTCAATTACAACTGTCAGCAGAAGCCTTCATCAACTTTTTTTGCCTTTGCCCCTCTGCTTCTTCTTTGGAGGTTCATCCCCCGCGTCCCCTCCCTTCTTCGACTTCATCTGCTCAACAAACTGCGCAACATCTGCCTCCTCCAACTTGGGCAACTTCTTAATAGCTTTGGCATCCTCCGCATCCTCATCCCTTATCAAAAAAAGTGTGTGACCCATGCCACAAACGAGACTTGTTATCAAACACGAGTCCAGACCGTTGACAAACTTTGGCTTAGCAGACGATTTGTTTTCCCCCTTTCCATATCCCAATTCTCCGTGATTTCCATGTCCCCAGCTTACAGTGACGCCGTTAGCGGTCGAGCAGAAAACAGTTTGGCTACCAGCTCCTATGGCAGTCACAACATGCCCATTATTGGCCAACGCATCAATAAGCGTCGGGCGCATTGTTGCCTCGCCCACCGATCTATGCTTCCCCATGTAGTAGACGTGCCCATTCTTTGTCCTCACCAAACTACAATTCGACCCTGCCACTGCTTCCACGGGTGGATTGTTGGTGAACATTGGTCCGCGGAAAGAACTTAGGAGTCTGGGCGTGTATTCATCCGCTTGAACTACGTGGCCTAAGCAGCCATAGTCCCCGCATCCCCATGAAAAGACACGAGGTATCTCTCCGTTAGATGATGGTGCCTCCACGGCGATTACGTGATTTTTTCCACAGCTTACCGTCGCGAGACAGATCGAACTCGAATCTCGCAAGGAAACACACTTCACTTTCCCTTTGGCATCCAATGAAGTGGGGGGCATTCCACCCTTGTCTTCCGCCTCACTCTGAACAAACAAATCTCTACGAAGGAACTTCGGACAGTTGGCATAGCCTAACTTTCCTGCGGCAATAATGTATTCACCTGTTTCTCCGTTGCCGAGTTGACCAAATTCGGAGGAGCCGGCGGTGTAGAGGTGGCCTGTGGAGGAGAGAAGGGCAGAGATATTTTCTCCACAAGATGCCTGGGCAATGTGTTGTGGTCATTATGTTTTTAGCAGTGGCAGTGGCATGCACGATTTTTTGAGTAAAGTTGAGATGGACCAGATGTAATAAGAGGAATAACTCGCAATTCTCGAGTCCAATTTAAGACACTCACATGAACAATCTTGACAGCATCTTCTTCCTCAACACCATAATCTACAACCACACACTTTCGAAATCGGTCACACGCCTCCAACTTTTCATTATTAATACCCAGCTGCCCACACTTATTCCCACCACTGGCAAAGACTGCTCCGTCCTCCGTCACCAGCAGAGTATGATGTTTCCCTACTCCGGCCGATACAAACCTCACATCACTATTGCCGGTTTTTGATGCATCGATGGAAAGGAGAGTGGGGACAGGAACGCAGGGTGAGGAGTAGCCTAGGCCTATTTGGCCTGATTCGTTTCTGCCCCAGCCGTAAGCTCGACCGTCTTGATGATACGGGAATGTGGAATGAACATGGTTAGTTTGCTGTAAAAAAGCAAAAAGAGTGGGGATATTTTTGCCATCCTCAACGAATGTATGAAGCATTTCAGCAATAACAGAAATCATGGACTACTAAACACCAGCATCTCAAGCAAATCAAAGAAATGGAGTCACAACCGCTTCTGAAAAAGGCAACGAGAAAATGGAAAGCCAGTGATGACGGCTCGGTAACTATTAGTAAGAAAACGAAAGCATGCTTCGTCTTGGAACATTTGTCATGCTTTGAGGAGGAACCCTGGCATGGAAAACTATTCCTGCAGAACAAATTTCGTCAATGATAGGGGAAACGTACAACACAATCGCCCAAACAAATGTCCTCGCTTAACAGAGGGACGACGGACGAAATGACTGGCATGATAAACGAGTTATGTTGAATTGCCCACGAATTGCAAATTGTAAAGGTGATAACTCGAGCAACTGTGATCACGTTCGGTTCTCATCCGTGCATCAAGAATCAAGCCAAAGATGATACATTGTATAGTGCCCCACATATTGCCGCGGACCAGACGGACTCCCCATCATGATAATAAAAACTCACCCTGCGTAATCCCCACCGAATGACAAGCCGTGGGACTGCTCACCACACTGACAAACTTCATCCCCAAAATCCCCGGAAACAGCCTCGTGGGACACTCCAAATCCACCGCGCGCGGGACTTTGCCCACGCTCCCCCTTCCCGGAATGGAGGCGTCCAGCGTACCAGTTTGGAGCAGCAGTCCGGGCGTCGTGTCGGCGCTGCGTGGTTTCAGCGGGAGGACGTACGCGCGCGGTCCGGAGGCTGCAGTGGTGGGAGCGGCGGCTGTCGTGGAAGAGGCCGGCTTGGCATCGGCCGGCTCCTTATCGGCTTCGTTCGCAGGCACGTCGACGGCGGCCGCCGCAGTCGAAGAGGGAGGAGCGGCCGTCATCTCCTCGCTCATCCAGTCTCCCCAAACGTTGCTCATGGCCGCCATGGCCGTCCCCGTCCCCGCGCCGGCCTCGCTGGCAGAGGCCGCTCGAGCGCCGCTCCGACTGGTCCGAACGCCCATGCCCTGACAAGTCATGACAGCACCCACAACGTCAAGCGGTAAGCCTAAGTGGGTTGAGAGATGCTGTAAATCTGCGGAGGTTCCCCCGGAGGGGAGACTCACCGTTGCTTCGTTGGCGGACGATTTGCGTGGTCGCGGCATGCTGCGTGGATGTGTTGCGGTGGGTTGGTTGGAAGGCTGTTCGTCAGTGTGGTGGGGTGTGGCAAGAGCTCGTGGGTAATTTGAGGTAATTTGTACAATACACATTGATGCGGTTTGTCGTCATTGGTCATCATCTCGGTAGAGTGTATGTACAGAATGGTATGGTACCATACAATATTGTACAAAAAAGTAGGTTCTCTAGCCTTTTGTTATATTTGGCGATTCTACAGATTCCTTTCCCGTACACAACGAAATGGTAGAAGTTTAATGAAACCTCGGTTCCTGCGGGCCCTTCATCACGTGTCAGTGCAGCAGAAGGATCCTTCAGTAAAATTATTCCGAGGAATCACAATGAAATTGCCAAAATACCTCCCATCCTGCACCATCAACCAACCATCAACACGCATTGCCTCATCAACAGAAGGCATCATCGATAAAACACCCGCATAGAATCTGCTGGGACGACGTCGAAAAGCACTTCAATAGCACTCGTTGTCTGTTGTTGACAAGACTCTTCTGTGTTACTAATAGCAGCCGTCGATTTCCCATCATCTATCGTAAATTGCCAGTCCAAGTTGCTCGTCTAATGTGAAAAAATTGAAACACGCGGGATTTCCTTTCCTAGGCAGAATGGTTGCACCATTGCGTCTTGCATGGACATCGTCCATTACGTTCACACAGCTCTTTGGATTATCTTTGGCTTTTGACATTGGTACTCAAAATGGTTTCAAAACCAAAAGCACGAGAGACAAACTTGCGATGAAAGTCGCCCCCGATGAAACATGGTCGCCTCCAAACTTTGATCCGGTGGTACACAGACGCAATATGTTTGACGAAATCATGGTGCTTTCGAGCTTCGTCGTGCCCGTCGCTCGCCCAACTCCATCACAAGCCAGTGAGTCTCCGCTGCTGGCTAGACCCAGCATTTTTGAGATTCAAGACCCTGACACTTATTCCGCAGTGGTATACATCCCACCCCAAAAGAAACACAATTCACAACATCCAGAAATAGAGTCCTGGCCTCTCGTCGTACTTCTACACGGAGCAGGCACAAATCAACACTCTGCACTTTACGAATTCACGCATTCGGGTACGCCTACGTCTCCGGCGGGGGATCACACACAACTTCCACTTTTTCTATTGTCCAATAACCAAGCACCCGCGTCCTTGGCCGAAAATTTTGTTGTCGTGGCACCGTACGTGGGAAAAGGCAAGCGGGGAAGTTTGTACGATGAACCTCGCGGAAAAGTCCTTGCTTTCCTAAAATGGTTTCGACGATGGACGGAGGAACAATATTCGATTATCATCAATCCACAAAAAGTATCACTCTTTGGGTTCTCCGAGGGAGCCACGCTTGCGGTGGAGCTGGCAACAACTCGTACGTTTCATGCCTTGATTCTTGCTTCCTATGGCTTTACCGGGACGTTGCCCACTCTGGCGATTGAGCGACTGCAGGGTATACCAATCTGGGTTTTCCATTCCATTGGCGATGATGTGTACAACGTTGAATGTTCCAACAGGCTTGTGGAGAGCTTGTTGAGTTATCAGAGCGGAATGGACGTGTTTAGTGTCGGAGATAGAGTCAAGTTTACCCAGTTGAAGCCAGTGGATAGGGCGATTGTTGGTAATACGGGCGTTAGTGAGCATGTGCGATCAGTATTCAGAGCTTCTACAAGTGAGGAGGTGTTCTCCTGGCTTTTTCATCAGTAAACCATGAGAGAAGCATTGGTAGCACGTGATAAAAGATACTGAACTTTTCACAACATACCATTTTCGGACGCACCTCTTGCATTACCTAATATTATGTACTCATTGCCGGAAGGCCGGTGCTTGAATACCTTCGACAACGAAGAACCAGAGTGTAAGATCGTCACAAAAACGTAGTTTGCTTCTTCGTCGCGGCTATCATGTGATGGGTCTGAAACAAAACGCAATACCGTTTCCACATCGCATTAACCTCGTGAACAAGTATACATAACAGAAATTATGAGAGAGAAAACGACTTTTATTACATTATCAATTATAGTACAGAGTATCTAGTGATAACAACGAGTTTCGGGAAACAGCCGAAGTTATCGTGATGGCTCATCTATCCCGAGGAAACTATATAAATCAAAAGCATCGTCATCGTCAAGTTTAAGCTTATCGAAGGATGATGTGAAATCACCTGTGGGAAATATATCTTCCATGAGTAAATCGGGATGGCACTCAGCTGAAATCCGAGTTCTTCTTGATACAGTTCGTTTCGATGCAACGTCTCGCTGTGACTCGGTCTCTGAACGCTTAGATCCTCGTCTTGGCATCAAGTTGAGGACGGCAGACTCATTGACATCTTCACCACGAAGAGTTGCTGACCGCAATGAAGGAATGGAGTAGTACATGAATGGATCTGATTTTTTGAGCGCGGCGACATCGGAATTAGTGAGGTCTTCAACGTCCATTTCCCGTGGTGGTGCCTTGACTGGAAACGTCGGCACTGTCCGATAGGTAGTAAACAATGTTTTCGAGGGAAAGCGCTCGGTCAATTTCTTCGTTTGGTTGGATCGAGTTACGAGACACATTTGGGGCGAAACTGTTGTGTGTAAATTTGGTGAGTGTTAGAGTGATGCTCTGGTGTGTGTGTTTAAGTTGGTTGAGGTTGGTTGTAGACCAATTTTTATGAGATCCAGAGGCAGTGAAAATACATGCGGTGACGCTGTTGTGGATATGGGGTGCGTATGGCAAGAGGTGGAGTGATGCATAGATGATGCACCAGAAGATAATCGAAAATGTCATGTTCACGACCTTATGATGAGTCATTCGAAGCTCTTGTGGTGAATCAGAGATGAATAATGCTCAAGATCAGTAGAGATCTGAATTGTCTTCGACCGAAGAAGGTGTCGCAAAACAACTTATGCAGGATCCTGGATACCATAAAGAAAATGTAGTCAATTTGGCAATTCGTGGTCACTTTCAGTTCTGTTTGATCTGTCAGACAAATCGTTTTAAGCACAATAAAGATTTTTCCTTGTAAAAAAATCTTGGATCGGCTGCTTGGGCAAAAGATTTTCGCAGCAAGCTACCATACCTACAAAGTAGAAACATCGTCGAAACAGAGGAAGTATTAGGTTAAAATTGTGGCTTGTCAAATCTTGCACGAGAGGCCCACTTTGGAAGTAAGATATACCTTTAAAGGCAAGCAGAGATTAAGACATCATGATTTTTCCTATGTAAATCAACTAGAAAAATAATTCATTTACAGGTTATTAAGCTTGTTCATACTGTTGAGTACCTGTTTTGGCGAAGGAGGAGGAGAAGGAAAGAATAAAAGTGGCTCAGCTTAACCCTCCAAGCTATACTACTGCAAAAACAAGCAGCAGTATAGATACTTCTGCTAAAATGAGCAGTAGTATAGTCCGTTGTGAAATCTCCATGTTCTCGTATTCGTCACGTCAATCTGACCACACCATTGAATTCCTCGCAAAAAACGCTGCACCCTCATGACCACACATCCTCATTTTCATCGCGATTCAACAAAGCATGTTGTCGGAAGACACTGTCCTTTTCTCTCGAGATACGAGTGCACAGACATTGTTAGGTACCTCTCTAGTTATTAAAGGTACTATCGAGGATAGTCCCTACTCCGTGCTTGATAAATAATTATCATAGAAAAAATAAGTTTAGTTCCCTTAACCACCGGCTTACGTGCGCTCTTTTCTGGGCTCACGTGAGCACATACTTTTAAACTAACCTTAAAACCCGTATACTTCTGCAAAACTAGCAGAAATACACTCTGTACTTCATTTTTTAAGCAGTAGTATAGAGGTTTAAGACGAATCTCACTTGGAGGGTTAAATAGAACTAGGATTTTGGAAAATTCTGACAGAAAAACTCTTAAATGTTGATAAATCTAAAAAATCTTGATGACAAAGACATGATGCAGATGCTGAGGGCTATTTCAATATGACATGATGAGTTCTTTGATAATGTCATTATACCTGGATTAAAAGAAATCAAAATGTACAAGTACATGTGATACCTTTAATGTTACTTATACACATTCCTGTTATTAGTGTTCTGAACATGCTAAAAATATCCGTCTTTTAACAACACTAATCTAATACTTCGATGTAAGGTAGAGACAACCAGCCTGCGTTATGGGGTGTTATACATGTATTAATGACTCACAGCATTTGGCAAGGAGAAACCAGCCATCTGGGATTTAGTTTCTAAATCAGGTGTCAAACACCAGAAAATACAAATGTACACAAACTTGGACAGGGTAACTTATATTATATTGTTTCTTATAGCTTGGGCTTCATGGTGGTGACATAAAAAATCTCTTTTCTGGCCCTTTTATGCATCATGCTGTGCTCTCTTGTCCTTACACAAGTCTTATATGCAGGAGTTGTATAAAATTGTTTGATGTTGTCCATTGAGCATCCCCATATGAAATCTGGACCAACTACAACCGGCACGAAAAACATAAAACAATTGCCCCCCATAGCTAAGGAATCAATTCATGGTCTCCTACTCATGTGAAGAAGCATGATTCAGCTGTATCAAGAATCATCTTGTTTGATTCCAAGTGGCCTCTTGACATCTTCTCCAGGAAGGTCAGCACTGCCTGCTAGTGTCTACCTTCTTGGAGAACAAGAGTCAGTCATAATCCTACTGCCTCTGTCATGGCACTTGGCACTGCTTTGCCTCTTTGGGCTGCCCTATCACCTATCTACCCACCTACCTACCACAATGTTCTTAGAATAGTGTGAGTGCATAAAACACTCTCACTATCAAGTGTATGTAGTTTTTGTTTGTTTCTAAAAACACAAATTGGTCTTGTTTGTTAAGATGTGACTGCTCAAAAGACCCCAACCCAAAACAGAGATTTTTCCATCTTACTAACTATCTTATTCACAAGATCCGTTTTGCTAACAGCTTCGCTACCAAAATAAATTTTTTTGAACTATGTTCAACCCAAAGATGTTTACTCACAACATATTTACTAACACAACTTTTCTGTCCCAATGTGTTACATAGAAGGAGTAGCACCTAAACAAAATTTTTGAAACCACTATTTTACATCTCAAACCTATAAAATCATCATTACAATGTAGTCAGGTATTCTCATGTGGAGTAGTCACATGGGTCATCACAGAAGATCTGTTGGGTCATCAGTTAGGGTCCTCAGTTGTCATGGACGTCACCGAGTTGTACTTTTCGTCACTTGCTTGCACTCACGGGTGAAGTTATTTGTACAAGGTTGTCAATGTTGTCATGTGGTTTTCAGTGATGTCATAAGGGTTGGTCACTAGGCAGTAATGAGTCATAAGACCGGTTGTCAAAATGTTGTCAGCACAAGTCGTCAGGGTCATCAAAATGTCTTCACCACATTGTCTAGGTCGTCAAAATGTTGTCACATGCAATTGTCAGGGTCTGTCCAATGGTCATCACATGAGTAGAAAAAATGCCAAAGTCGTCACATGTCGTCAGTTTGGCTCACCAAAAACTTCCACCAGGCAAAGTTGCTTGTCTTGTGGATCTTCCAGATTTTCAGAATAATCCAGAAATGTTTCTGGCAAATTTGTCTGTTGCTCTGCTGTTTACATGCATCGGTATAGTACGAGGAGAGGTGGTGCAATAGTTGCACCACAAAAAAGAGCGGATTACCACAAAATTTGTGGTGCAATTATTGCACCCGCTCTGGTAGTTGGGATATCTATGCCTTTATGGGTTATCAAGAGTTTTTCTTGAAAAATCTTTGTTTATTATCATACAAGATTTGTTCTTCTCCTCCTTCTCCGTGAGAGGTTTTTTTGCTTTTGACTATTTGATGTAACATGGCGTAGTTTGTAGGAGATACCTGTAAAGAATTTGTTTTCATGATAGACATGCATGGGTAGTCATGATCTTTTAATCTGTGGTTACCTGTAAAAATATATCTAAATTCAATGTGAAGTATGGCCAAAAATCCTCATTCGTCAGATCAGATTACTGAAAATCATCAATTTTTTTCAACATTAACATATACCCAAAAATCTCATGAACGTATCACTGAGAATTGTTTTAATTGCTTATGTACTAAGCATCTTTGGGGACAGTATCTGGGGTGTTTGAAAATGCTGAAGATTTTGACATGAGAGGAGATGAGCATGATAGGTCAATAGCTGTTTTGTTGAAGCGTCCAGATGGCAAAGGCTATGATATTCATCTCCCTTCCTCTTCTAATATTTTCAAAGATCTCCGAGGTGCAACAAGTAAGACGGATGATAAAAACACAACTTTCCTACTGTTGGATTTCCTTATTGTTGCCGCTTGGACTGCATTTGTCAATGACAAGCAGGCGCCAATTCTGCCTTTTGCATTGGATTGGTCTTCAAAGGACAGCGCAATATGAACTATGCTGGTAGCTCGACATCTTTGTTGGAGCATTGGAGCACCGGGCAGAAAATGTCAAGAAAGAATGGGGCCATAGCTTTTTGCTGATTCTAAGCCTTGTGTTGCAATTTTTCACAAAATGTTCAATTCTGAAAATGACACTGTGAAACCAAAGCTAACTATTGTGGTTCCTCAGATCTTGGAGAATAGTGACCTACCTGTGGAGGAGCTTTCTGCCCTGTTCAAGGAAATCTTTGATTTTAGAAAAGAAGGACTTGAATGCAAGAAAACAATTATTCAAAAGGTGTTTCCAGCAGATGAGACTTGTCAGAATCAGAATTCTGTTGTAGCTACAGGCATCAAAGTGAAGGACCTCATGTTGAACTTTTCTGTGGAGAAGTGTACTAAGGCAAGGAATGAGTTTTCAGATGCTTTGTTCTAGTTGGTCAGCGCATTTTGTTTTGTGAACAACACCGATTATATTTTCCTGCATATGAAAAGTCACTGTCTTTTGCTAGCAACAACAATGATCCAGCTGGTTTCTGGCACCCAGTCTGTGTTGTTAGTCTCAGCAGTGATCACAATGGTGTTCCATATAATGCAGATGCAACTAGTGAGCAGTTCATTACTGAATTGAGGAAGCAGAAAGCAGCAATTGGTCATTTTGGTAAGGTTGACAATGGAATGTGTATTTTTCATGCTTCCTTGCATTATACTAATGCAAGTCATTGCGTAGCAGATCCAAAGGGGAAAAGGAAATCTGATCAGAATCAATCTAATATTGGTGTGGGGAAGAAGATGAAACTGACTAAGGGTTCCAGTAAGTCCAAAAAGCAAATGTGTAGCAGGAATGAATCCAAATCCCTCACATTAAGATAGGACGATGCAAATGAGTGTATGCCGACTCATTGAGAGAACCCCAGCAACAATGGCAATCTCCCAGTCACCAACGCAAACATCTGTGTCATCTCTCACCTCTCCATCCATTGTGTCTGGGCAGAAAACAAAGAAAATTCGCTTGACATCTGTAGCTGCTGGGCAGAAGCGGGTGAATGACCATGCTGCAGTGATGCTTAAGAAAGCTGCTCATAAAAAGGCAACACCAATGTACAACAGTGAGCTGCAAAACCGTGAGGGGTTGAGTGCCAAACAGGTTAATCAGTTGGTTCTGGGAGAGTTTGGTGTTGAAATAAATGCACGTACAATCCAGAGGGAGATTTGTGAGGGACGGGTTGGTGTATCTCCAAAGAAGATGGGACCACAGGGATACTTCCCACCCAAGACATTTGACAATCTTGTGAATGCTTTTGAAACTTATATAAAAATTATGCAGTTAAATGGACATGGAGGTACTTTATCAAACAATAAACTTAAGATTTTGCTAAAGAAATGCACTAGTCCCTCCATTTCATGTGATACCACGAGCTGTCGATTTCAAAAAGCCGCTGCCGACAGTATTGTTGTAGGGAAAGGAAAGAACCCCGAGGATTGGAGAGTAAAATGGATGACTTACTACAACTTGAAGACTTGGTTTGATAGTTGGCAGGAGGAGTTGATTGAGTTGGGTTTCGCAAACTATGATGATGAGAATAAAGTCATCATTTCGCCCGACAAACTGGAATGCATTCTCAATGTAGACGAAACTTGTCTGGTACTAGATGGAAGCAAATGCAACAGAGGTGGGAGACTGGAGGTTATATTTTATTCACCTTATCTTCCAAACCTCGGCAAAGCAACAATAATGAATAGTGCAACTACAACAATGATTGCCGGGAGTACTGCCGCTGGAGAACCAATACCGCCACACCTCCAGTTTAAAACACGTGCACAATCTGTTGAAACCCATAGTGTAAACATAAATCTATTGAGGTTCTTACCCAACATAATAGGAAAGTTTGGTGCAGATGAAGACAAGGAGTGGCCCGTGACTTTTGGGTTTAATGCAAAGGAAGGCATGGACAATGAGCAGTTCAAGGAATATTTTAAGACAAATATTGCTCCTTTGTATCCTGATGCTGATGATAAAGCGGACAAAAGGGTGATGCCTAAGGTAGATAGTGGTCCAGGAAGATTAGAGATCAATTTTTAGCGGAGGCACGGACATCAGGATTTATTATTTATCCTAGTGTTCCTAATACAACAGCAGCGACACAAGAGACTGATCAATCTTACGGTCCACTCAAATCCTAATTCATTCAAAACCTAAGAGCCTTATCTGATGCTCGAATCAATGCACTATTGTTAGTTTTTGGAGGCA
Source organism: Cyclotella cryptica (assembly GCA_013187285.1). Taxonomy (NCBI): domain Eukaryota; phylum Bacillariophyta; class Thalassiosirophyceae; order Thalassiosirales; family Thalassiosiraceae; genus Cyclotella; species Cyclotella cryptica. The sequence continues at coordinate 29,295 of JABMIG010000500.1, forward strand.
CCGACCCAGCATCCCAGTTTGTTGCATCAGAATCTGCCTTTGAATTTGGTTTCAGCCGGGAAAAGAATTTGAATGCATGGAGCAAGTGTGGTGCAGCACCACTCAAGATGCTGTCTTGAAAATCACAGCCACGTAAGGAGGGAGATGGGAGATGACTACAATGCAACAAATAAAATGATGCAAGATATCCAGACTGCCAACAACAAAAGCACTCACTTCCCAACGGCCAATGGATACAACGGTGAAGCATTCAAAGCGACTGTGAATACAGTTAAAAAGTGAGGGTCACCACAAAGCATTCGATGGAGCGCATCAACATGATAGCGTAGGCAACAAATCATGGATCAATGTTGCAGGCAATAGGTGCCAGTCACTACACAACTGATGATGTATTTTTGGGGGTAGCTAAGCGAAATAACGGCAGGAGGAAAACGGAATTGATGAAGAAGAAAGAGGTGGCATTGAAAAGCAACAATATTGAACAAGAGGCGCACACCATTTTGGTTCAAGCCAAGGGTGTTGAGAACTATAATATTCAGGAGTTGAAAGTACTCCTGCAATATTACAAAATTGAAGTAACTGGATTGAAAAAGAACGAGTTAGTAGGCAAGTGGAAGGATGTGTTGCAAAGTGGAGCAGATGCCTCCACGATGGAGGGTTGGTCGGTTGAAGAAGAAGAAGAATTAAATAAACTCACCAATCAGGAAGCGACAATGGGAGACACTGCTTTAGCAAGGCATCAATGCTTGATTGAGAGGCAGATGAGCAAGGAGCAGAGGGACGAGTTGAAGCGAAAGTTGGAGGAGGCAGACGACTCACCTAATAATTCGGATATTATGCCTCTTGAGTCACAGGACAACATGGAGGAAGCCAAAGGAGAAGAAGACAACACAATTCATGTGGCGGCAATGTAGATTGATAAAATAAGTAAAATTGTCTTTCAAACATCTTACCAATAGGGCTTATGCCCCCAAAGACAACAAATATTGCAAAAACTCTTAGCTTTCATGGTGTATACATACATTACGAGAGGCGGAGTGATCAATGTCACTGTCAACCACGTATCATTTGCTATGTCGATAAAAGCAAGAAGAAATTGATGTGTGAGATGGTATCTTTCACACTACCACAAGATGGGTGCTCGAAAGATTTCTGCTACAATATGTATGTTGCATACTACTTGTGCATGCTCTCATCATTCTGAAATTTGCCCCAGGCTGAAGATTTGGACCCACAGAAAACATGGCAGAGATTATTTGAGATTAGGGTGTCTGTTGGTATGGTACATAGATGGAAAAACAAGCACCTACTAGCTCGACAGAGCCGGTTAGAATTTGTTACGTAGAAAGGGCAGTATTGTAAATGGTGCACCAAACACACCCGTAAAATTATGAAGCCTCTGTAGTTATCAAAGGTTATCAAGCCCTCACTTGGAATCAGTATGGTATATTTTCATGATGCGGATTATTTACAATCGTACCACGATTGGCATGGTATTGTACCGTACCCTCTTTCTCGTGGGACTTTGATTTGATGTTTTGTAGTTCACCATAATACGGCTATGGTACCATTTATGGTACAACAGAATTTGGTATGTATTGTACACGACTCCTTCCTGCTCATATGGTATTGTATTCTTCAATAACAACAAGGTGGCGGTACAATACTAATACCGCATCGTACAATAATTCTGCCATCATGGTCCCTCTGTGTTTTGCAGTCAAAACATATATGAGATAGAGGTTGAAGACAGGTTGAAGAGTCATCAGTCAGATGAACGAATCCCTACATATTTCATTTTGGTGTCTCACCATATTTGTGCAATCGTTTCTTGATTGGAACTTGCTCCGTTCGTGGCTCTAGAGTTCATCGTTCTCTTTGATAGTTCTCCAAGGGGCAAACTAAAACTAATTGTGAGTGAGTGCGACAAACGATCATAATATTATTTTGTTGTTCTTGCCAAGTCAAATTGGTTTCGCCAGCATTATCGTAATCTCATTACAATTCTCCATGTGCAAGGTGACCGCAGCCGCCGAATCCCCGTCCGCCGCCCCCGCCAAAGCCATGTCATCCTCGGTTGCATCCGATCGGCCCGCCGCCCGGCCGGCCTTCCCCGGCGCCCCCTTCGACAAGAACGGAGCCTGCGTGTCGCATCCTACCGTGCAGCTCGCCCAGCAGGTGAAGCAAGACGGCAAGCTGCTGTGGCAGGAAATCAAGATGAATTGTCCCAAGTGCATCCAACAAACTCACAAATCGAGACGGGTCACCTCGCTGGGCGGCAAGGGGGCCCAAAAGCGAGGTCGAACCGTGCACGGCCAGCGAAACCCTCTCAAGCAGCCCACCAAGAGCGGGCGGCACATGGACGTGGAGTTCGACACCCCCTTCGACGAGGCCGGCCGCTGCCATCACCACCCCAACGTCCAGATGGCCACCAAGCGCGTGCGGGGCGGCTGGAAGATCCTCATGACGGCCTGTCCCAAGTGCATCGAGGCCAAGTACGAGGAGGAGGTTGACAGCGAGAGCGTCCACTCCGGGTCCAGGTCCAGTCGCCGGAGCGAGCGGTCTCGCTCTCACTCGCGGGACGTCCATCGATCCAAGTCGCACAGCCAAAGTCGATCCAAGCTTAGCTCCAAGTTGGAGCGAGATCGACGCAGCAACGATGGTGCCACGGGCTCCGTGTCGTCCAGGAGCACCAAGCGGTCCGTTACCAGCCGTACCACTGCCGTCACTGCCTCGGGAAAGTTCGACAAGAACGGATGCTGCACTCGCCACCCTCTCATTCAAGTGGCCAAAAAGAAGCTGCTGGGAGGGTGGAAGGAAATGCGGGAATGTCCCAAGTGTCTTGATCCGAACTACGACGACTTGAATGATGCCGCTTCGGCATCCAGTCGAAAGAGTGCCTCTTCCAGAAAGAGCACCAGGAGCGTCAGATCCAATAGTTCCAGGAAGGGAGGCAGAAAGACCGATCGATACGGAGCCTTGCCCTTCGACGAGGAAGGATACTGCCACGCTCATCCCTCCGTGCGCCTGGCGAAGAAAAAGGCATTGGGAGGATGGAAGGTCCTTCATGACATCTGTCCCGATTGTGCCAACGATGCCTCCTCCCAGGCTGGATCTCATCGCAGTTCACGAAAATCTGGCACCGGGCGGTATTATGACCCATCTTCGGCCTCGGACGCTTCCTCCATGCAATCCTCCTCGAAAAGAAGCAATCGCAGCAGCTCGTCTCGGAAGAAGAAAATTAGAGTCAAGGACATGAAGTATCGTGATGAGAATGGGAAGGAGGGACGATACACTGGTGACGTTAACGAAGACCATGAGCCTCACGGACAGGGGAAAATGAAGTATAAGGATGGGACGGGCTTTAGCGGTGTCTGGAGTGATGGAGTGGCGGTTCATGGAAAGAGTAGCGTGCAAAAGAGGAGCGGCAAGTCAGCCTCGAGCACTTCAAAGGAAAAGACCAAAGATCAATGGAGCAATACTAACCCCTCCTCCTCTACTTCCGGCACCAAGGTGCGTAAAATGAAATGGATGGATTATTACGGTGATCCGGGAGAGTACACCGGTCAAGTTGACGAAAACAACATGCCCAATGGGAGAGGATCGATGAAGTACGATCATGGGTTGATTCAGGAGGGGTTGTGGAGTAAGGGACAATTTGTTGAGGGGTCGGATATGGTGGAGCAGAAGGGAGGCGAGAAAAGTCGAGAGGGGAGGAGGGAGAGCACTAGAAAGAAGGAGAGTGGGACAAGTAGGGGTGTCAAGGGTGGAGTGGATCCTTGAGTGTCGGGATCAGGAACATGGACATGTGTGTGAGTTAGTTGGAAATATTGCGTGGGGAATAAGATTTTTTATGTCGATGTGCTTGCCATTTTGGTGGTATTAAAATTGAACCGTGCGTCTCCTTATTTGGATTGCAATGAATAAACTTCCTTTATCTCCTTTTATTTTTCTGAAAATACCACAAGATGAGAATTATTTTATTTCGAAGTCATTCCCATGTACATGCAGGTAATTAAGGTCAGAACTTATAGCAAAAGTCATGATATTACAAGCAGCTGGTGCAAGATTATTTAGCAGCAGCGAAAGCCATCAAAAAGGAATTAACCTTGTTTTGTTTAAAAAATGATATACCAGTGGCGGCCAGTTAGCGCGCAAGCAGCGCTCGCTCCGCTCGCGCTGCCTGCACAGGCATGACTTTTTTGTGATGCGCTTTCCAATATTAACCCTCTTACTGGTACTAATGCCAATCTAATCCAAGTACAGCTAATTGTGTGAAGACAACCAAAGTATACCAGATGTGTTGGATTCGGACATGTTCCAGCCTGTGTCAGCATCTGTCGACACCACCATTGAATTCTACACAAAAAGTTAGACAAGATAGTCCCTTACAACCGCATCTATTACCTCGATATTAAAAACTTCATGATCGATAACAACCAAAACACCACGTTTGTGCTCCCTACAATGAATCCTCTCCACCAAGCCGAATTCATTCACCACCATGGGCAAAAAATCAACCCAAAAAAGTGCTAACATCAGAACAAACAGGCGTCCATTCTGTCCATGACGATCCCTTAAGCCTATGCGGAGAATCTGATTCAACCCGTGCATTTGATGGCCACCTGCCGCCAACAGTCCCAACAACAACCGCACCAATAATGCCCCTACTTCTACCATTGGATGACAATCTTTGATCTTAAGTTGTCAACGGTCGAATTGCATGGAATATGTTGTGAACCGATGAGACGTGTGTAAAGAAAACAGTATCACCTAAGCAGACACCAAGAGTAATTTAGAAATATATTTCTAGGTAAGAAAACATGAAAAAATGGTGACAACCCACACATATCAAACACAAAACAATTTATTTTCAGATAAGTTCAGAGAGTAATTGCATAATTTTACCTAAAATAGTCGAAAGTGGAAAAAGTGTCTCATGACAAAGAAGGAAATAAAATTTCAAAAAATGATAAACTAAGACTTTTTCAAGAAAAGTCTTGACACACAAAATTTCTCTTCTACAAATTAATGTAGAACCTCACATAATTCCATCACCACTTGAAACATCCACCAATCAAACACTCACAGCTGAAATGATTGCACACTGCACATGCAAATGGAATTGCCCCCTTGGGCCTCATTGACCATTGGAGACTTAAGTTGCAAGAATATAAGGAACACTGTGATTGCAAGAACACTTTCATTGGGGAATATTGGTTGTTTTGATATATTTCATTAGGTTTAAGTTTACTCTAACACACACACAAACACACACACACACACACACACACACACACACACACACACACACACACACACACACACACACACACACACACACACACACACACACACACACACACACACACACACACACACACACACACACACACACACACACACACACACACACACACACACACACACACACACACACACACACACACACACACACACACACACACACACACACACACACACACACACACACACACACACACACACACACACACACACACACACACACACACACACAAACACACACACACACACACACACACACACACACACACACACACACACACACACACACACACACACACACACACACACACACACACACACACACACACACACACACACACACACACACACACACACACACACACACACACACACACACACACACACACACACACACACACACACACACACACACACACACACACACACACACACACACACACACACACACACACACACACACACACACACACACACACACACACACACACACACACACACACACACACACACACACACACACACACACACACACACACACACACACACACACACACACACACACACACACACACACACACACACACACACACACACACACACACACACACACACACACACACACACACACACACACACACACACACACACACACACACACACACACACACACACACACACACACACACACACACAACACACACAGCACACACACCCCATCGTGTTGATTGTTGTGTCATCTCAGCCCCAACAGCACGGTAATTGGTGCTGTTTTCACGCGTTTTTTACGCATCGCGCCCATTTTTTCGCTCAGCGCCAAATAGGGTGGTACTATGTGGGCACCTCCGTCCGCAGCCGTCTCTAACGCTGCACGAGATGCACCGCCGCAACTGAGGACGCGCCTAATCCGAAATTTCCGTCCCGAGACGACGATCGATCGACCGATCGATTGCCTCTGCCAACCCTCGCCACCCCGCCGCCAGAGGACCGTGGAGTCGCAAAGTGCTGTCAATGCACTCGCTTTGCACCTCGGCGCGGACCCTCGCTGTCTGCTGTCCGCGAATGCAGAGCAGCGACGAGAATGCTCCAACTGCTGCGCTGGCAGGAAGTGCAAAAATCGAGCCAGCAGCTCGATCGACGATCGCCTCCTGGTGACAACACCATCTGTCACCAGGTGGCCCCCATCGCCTCTTCTCCGGACAACCGCGGACAGGGCCAGAAATGCTGGGTCCCAGGCTGAGACGTCCCCTCCAGCCCCAGAGGACCCCTGTTGACCCTCCTGTGGCCGAGGAGGTACCCAACGAGCAAACCAATGCTCCCAACTACTCTCCCGGTACCACCGCCGGAGGACTCAGCACTCCGGGTACTGGGAATGTGGCCCTCCTGGACCTCAGTCAGGAAACTGAAGATGGAGAGGTACCGTGAGTACGGTGGAGGTGGAGAGGACTGCTGAGGAATCGCCGGCGGGTGGCGGTACTGTCGAGCACATCATTGCTCCAGTACTGGCGGAGGTACCGCACAGGACCCATCGGCCATGGACCCTGACACGGTGTTGGACCTAGCGGGACAACAATCAACCGATTCAGACCAGAAGTTGATGGAGGTGTATGGCGACACCACCCATCGAAATGATGGTCGCCATCTCCACGGAGGGGTAGCGGAGGATGAAGTGTGGCAGAGGCGCTACGACCGTGTAGTTGCCAACCCACACAGACTGTACCTGCCACCTCAAGGAAAGGTTGGAAAAGCTGTGATTTCCACCTACGCCAAGGAGCTGAGAGGAGTCCGAGAGGCGATGGAACTCGAGCGACCACTATGTTTCTTTGCATGTGTTCTCAGGCGCCATCCAGACTGCACCCGGTCTGCTGACATCAAGCGCCGCGATTGAGAACAGGCTGCACCTGTGGGAGGAAGGCAAGTATGATGCCCTGATTCAGGACATCACAAGCGCTGCCCTCCATGGAGCAAGCGGAGGTACCAGAAGTGCCAACGAGGAGCAGGAGGCTCGGCGCTACAACTCATCCGTCCTGGATGGGAATCTGCGCACAGCTGTCCGGAACCTGACTGGTGGGGTCAGGGAGGAGTCCTTGGGCCCGAGGACCTTTGCACCAAAACAGGCCGGCCAGTGATAGAGGTACTCCAAGACAAGCACCGGATCAACGCTTACCGGACCTTTCGACCCCAACTGTCTTGCCTTCTGCAAGTTTGACGAGGTCCCTGACCCTATTCCTCTTGACTGCAGCCCTGAAGTGGTTGAGGCAGTCGCAAGGAAGTTGACGGGAGCAGCAGGTTGCAGCAGCGTGGATTCAGCACTCCTCAAGTGTGCCCTGCTTCGTTTTGGTAAGGCCTCATCCGAACTCAGGGAAGAGATGCTGGAATGGACACTCTGGCTTGGGAACACCTCTCCACCTTGGGCTGCTTACCGCAATGCGGCAAGGACGGCTGGTTGCCCTCGACAAACAGCCGGAGTACGACCTGTTGGCATTGGCGAATGCTGGATACGGGCCGTGTCCAAGTGTGTTCTGAAGGAGTGTGGACGAGAGGGAAAGGCAGCATGTGGGAGCACGCAACTCTGTGCCGGCCTCGAGGCTGGTATCGAAGGGGCCATCCATTCCATCAGGAAAAGGCCGCCGAGGACAAGTCCCAAGACTACGAAGAGTGGGAGATTGATGATGATCTCTGGAGGAGTGAGGCGGAGGAGGGAGAGACACCACCTTGGGAGGCGCCGCCAAGTGAAGAAGTGTTTCAGGATGCTGTGGAGTCGCAGGAAGACTTGGAGGATCCATTTGTTCTGACTCTTGCTGATGCAGACAATGGATTCAACAACCTGAATCGACAAAACATGCTGTGGGAAGTGAGGCATCGATGGGCACGAGGGTCCCGCTTTGCCTTCAATCTCTACAGGCACGATGCAAGGTTGATGGTTCGTGGACATGCAGGGACAGAACCTCAGTTTCTTTTCTCGAAGGAAGGAGTCACCCAAGGTTGCCCATTGGGCATGATACTCTCACGGAGTGTCACTTCTCAGCTTAGCTGAGGACCTACGAAAATTCCAACCAGGACTACTCCAGCCCTGGTATGCGGACGACTTCTCCATCTATGGGAGAGCATCTCAAGTGGCAAGTCTTTTCAACAGGCTGTGTGCAAAGGGTCCCAGCATCGGGTACTTCCCTGCACCAGCCAAATCTTGGGCCATCTGTCCCAAGCGCATGGAAAGCAATGCCAAAGCCATCCTGGACGCCGGCTGGACTGCCGGTGAGGTGGAGTCGGGGACAACGATACGCTGGTGGCTTTGTTGGGTCATCAAAGATGCAGGAGCGATGGTTGCAACCAATGGTACAGAAGTGGGTCAGTGGGGTGGAACGGCTTGCAAAGGTGGCAATGAGGTACCCTCAGTCTGCCTATGCTGGCTTGGTAAACTGCCTCCAAGCTGAATGGCAATACCTCTGTCGAGTAGAGCCAGGAGTTGGTCCACATCTGGAACCAGTTGAGGAGGCACTAAGGACTCAGTTCATCCCTGCCCTATTTGGAGGACAGGATCCCATATCCAACGAGCTTCGTCTGCTCATTGCTCAAGGGGTCAAACAGGGTGGACTCGCCATCCGAAACCCTGTCAGAGAGGCAGAACGACTGCATCAGACTTCAACGGAGGCCACCAGCTTGCTAGTAGAGTCACTTGTCTCCAACAGTCAACTCGACAATGAGGCACATTTAGGATGTGTCCGTGGGGCTGGCAATGCGGGACGAAAGGCAAGGATTGAGGATGGAAAGGCGGTGGTGGAGGATATATCACAACGGAGGGGGCCCAAGGTGCGGAAGCGGCTTGAGAGGATGATGGAAACAGGTGCCTGGCTGACAGCAATTCCGGACCGCATGAGCGGTACAGAGCTCTCACCCAGGAATGGCATGACAACATCTCTCTTAGGTATGGCATGGTCCCCAGAGGACTACCCCGAAAGTGTGATGGATGTGGAGCAGGATTCACGGTTGAGCATGGTCTCAACTGTAAGAAAGGAGGACTAGTTTCCCTGAGGCACAATGATGTGCGTGATGAATGGGCCCACCTCTGTGGCCTGGCTCTGGGAGAATCTCGTGTCACAACCGAACCACTCATCTTTTATGGTGATGGCATGAGAACTCAACCCGATCCGCCACAATGCCAATGGCAACTCGCTTGGAGAGGAGGCCCGAGGAGATGTCAGCGCCATGGCTTCTGGCAGCGAAGCTCGCTCCACTGTCTTTGATGTCCGGATCACCGATACGGATGCCAAGTCATATGGTAACTGCTCTTCTTCAAAGCTTCTTGACGCTTTGCTCGAAAAGCGAGACAAGTATGAGGAGGCATGCCTAGAAAGGCGCAAGGACTTTACGCCCCTCTGCTACTCTGTGGATGGAATGCCCTGTGAGGCTGCCAGATCTGCTGAACGGCGCCTGGCATCTCTCCTTGCAGTGAAGTGGGATCGACAGTATTCGGAGATGGTTAACTTTATCCGAACCCGGATGTCTTTGTCTGTAGTGAGGTCCAATACACTGCTCCTACGCAGTGAGAGGGCCCACTCTTGGAAGAGAAGGGCACCAGAGGACGGCTCTGCCGCTACCGCTGCTCCCACATTCCGCCCGAGTAGCAGCAGCAATAGATCCATATGAAATCACTCCAGAAGGAGCTAACAGGTACCACTTGTGCCCACCAGATCTGACACAATCATGAACCAATCCAAATGGCATTGCCCGCAGTGGTTAGCTGAGCCATGCAGACTGGGATAGGAGAGGGAACTTTCAGATGAGAGATCAATGGCTGGTCTCTGTATATCATCTTAGATGTAGTAGAATAATAGCGGTACTTAATGTTCACACACACACACACACACACACACACACACACACACACACACACACACACACACACACACACACACACACACACACACACACACACACACACACACACACACACACACACACACACACACACACACACACACACACACACACACACACACACACACACACACACACACACACACACACACACACACACACACACACACACACACACACACACACACACACACACACACACACACACACACACACACACACACACACACACACACACACACACACACACACACACACACACACACACACACACACACACACACACACACACACACACACACACACACACACACACACACACACACACACACACACACACACACACACACACACACACACACACACACACACACACACACACACACACACACACACACACACACACACACACACACACACACACACACACACACACACACACACACACACACACACACACACACACACACACACACACACACACACACACACACACACACACACACACACACACACACACACACACCCTGTGGCTAAGAGCTCCAACTTTGCAGGGCATTGGCAGCATTGTTGTTGAGCATCTCCGTATTTGTTGGGATTGTGCTAGCAATCCATCGTGTTGATTGTTGTGTCACCCCGAGCCCCAACAGCACGGTAATTGGTGCTGTTATCAGGTGCTTTTTTACGCATCGCGCCCATTTTTTTCGCTTCAGCGTCAAATAGGGTGGTACTATGTGGGCGCACCTCCGTCCGGCCGCCGAGTCTCAAGCACGCGCACGAGACACACCTGCGTCAACTCAGGACGCGCCTAGTCCGGGAATTACCCTACCGAGACGACGATGATTGATCGAACGATCGATCTCCTCGACCAACCCCCGAAGCCGCCGCTGCCAAAGGACCGCAGAGGCGCGAAGGTGCTGTCAATGCACCAGATTCGCGACCTATGGCGCAGATCCTCGCGCTGTCTGCGAATGCAGAGCAGCAGCACGAGAATGCTACAACTGCTGCGCAGGAGGGAGGTGTCGCAATCGACCAAGCGAACAGATCGTCGCCACCCCGCCTCCGGGCGACAATTCCTTCTGTCGTCTGGCTGCCACAGTTGCGCCGACTCGCCAGACCGCGAGGACGGCTGCCACACCATCTGGGTCTCTGGCTGAGCCAAACCAAGCAGCCCTAGTAGACCCCAACATTGGACTTCCTGTGGCCGAGGAAGTACCCAATGCGAGCAGCATTGCTGCTCCCACTGATTCTGGTGATGTACCTATTAGCGTAGATAGGGTAATAGAGATTGTTGTTGTTGGTAAATTGTGAGCTTATCATTTAGGTTTTACAAGTGAGACATGCATCATGTTCGAACGAGACATAAATGATCATTAAGAGATTGGCAGTGATCGGTGGCAGTTGCATGACTGCCCCATATCCAACTGTCTTAAAGGAACTGTCCCATGGGAAGGTTCATGAGAAGGAAAGCTGCCAGTGGATATTCAACCTAAGAAAACACCTACAATATGTATGGTGGATTCTTAGGAAGGAAAGTCTTGATTGGCTATGGTTTCTGAGAAACTCATATGCTATGACTGTTGAGTCCTTCCTTTGTATCAAACAATGTGAAGGAGACTTATGGAGTTCCACTTGGAAGCTCCAGATTCTTGGCCTATGTCACTTGCCCCCACGAATGGAGTATCAGGTGGAAAAAGAGGAAAAAAAACCCATGAAGGGAAAAAAATTAACCTATAACCCCCCTATGGTGACTAGCTAAAGCGTAAGTGTTGGGTTGAAGAGGGAGGTGACACATAAAAATACCATGTCTAAGTTAGTGCTGTTGGTTAAAAAAGGTGTGACTCTTCTGATGTTAAATCGTTCAGATTTTGTTCCGCGTTGAACCCTGATGGTCCCATTCGTATGAACTGATGTGATAGTCCAAGGATCACTTTCATACCGACTCTCTGATTTGCGGAGGATACCATCTTTTCTAAGAAGTACTTGATCACCAACTTTATAATCCCAATCACGGCGTGAGCGATTTTCCCGCATCGTGTTGAGGTCAGTCTGGCGCTGCCTATGTTCTCCTATTCTCTTCCAGTCAGCAAGGAAGGGCACGTCGAACAACATGTCCCGACCAAAGATAGCCATTTCCGCGACCTTCTCGCGTGAAAGCCAACCAAAAGTTTTTTCCCTCCACTCCGTCACTCGTGCTCCGTTGCGCAAGCAGACCCGTCGTCAGCTACGTCATACGAGAGTGTGCAAAACGCAACTACGTCGCGTCAGCCACGAGAATTCGCGCACGTCAGCGGTACCCCTAGGAGCTTTTTTAAGGCCCTATTCATCAGTACACGCCTAGGTGACGCACTTAAGAGAATGAGCACCTCAAAGGCAGTCCCTGATGGACTTAAAAGCCAAGAGTGTGAGAGGAACCCGGGACGGAATAAGCCGCCCGTTCCATACATACCCGAAAGGGATGTAGTTCAAGATGCTTTGGCAGTAGATACTACAGCCAGCACAATGAAGCTCACCCTACCTGGTAAGGTAGAGCTGAGGGTATCCGTATGGTCAAACGGTACCCCTGAGCAATTCCTGATGCATGTCCAAGCAGCCCTGGATGCTGTGAGGCAGAAGGGCCTTGATATGGCATATGATAAAGTCTGCAAGGACCAGAAGGATTGCATCAAGCAGGCAACCAAGGCCGAAGAAGCTTTTAAAGTTACTGGGGATCGGATGCGAATCCTCCCGAAGAAAAGGCTTATGCAAAGGCCCTAGAAGCCGCAAAGAAAGCTGATGAGGCTGTTACGTCCGTCATCAATCAAGTGTTCAGCCTCTACTCCAACCTACTCACGGAGGAAGCAAGGCGCCCCTGGAAGAAGATCGTGAGTGAACAAATTGACAGTTCTCCATGGACGGATATCTACGGGGAAGAACATCCCAAGAAGCGTGAGCAGTCTTGGGGGTCATTCATGGAATGCGTCAGCTTCCATTTGTTGACCGTGTTCGTAATGACGCTGCTGAGACCCAGCGCTTCTACATAAGTAACGGGTTGAAGAAGCCCAACAGGGTTCCGATTCGCCAATTCATCAGCCGCATCCAGCAGCTGAATGGCTACTTGGACTTATTGCCCTGTCTTTACTACTCCAACCGTGCCACCAAGCTCACCACTGCGGTGAAGCCGTTCGATGACCCGACCTAGCTAGTCACATATTACGCATGGTCCCAAGGAATTGGCAAGACCAATACGAACTCAGTGGGGCAACGGTACCCCAGAGCGTTCGGAAGCTTCTAGAAGCACTCGAACGCATCGAAAAGGCTTATCCGACCGACAAGGATCGTGATGGGCCTAAAAGCTCTGCGAAGTCTGGCGACTCCTCCAAGCAGAAGATGGTTACGTTTAAGGATCGTATCCCACGTAAGCGTACCACAAATGCAAAGCACTGTATATTGTGCAAGAAACATGGGTGCGCGCACACGACCCATAATACGCAAGACTGCCGCAAGTATGCGAAGGATGGTTCCTTCAAAAAGGATTTCACAGGAAGAAAGCCCCGTGGACCTTCGCATTCTATTGAGGCTTCTCCTCGCACCAATAGTGCCTAGGCGCAATTGTCTGCGAAGATCGAAAAACTTGAGAAATCTAACAAGAAACTCAAGCGTTCGCAGAAGAAACGCAAGCGCCGTCACGAAAGTGACAGCGATGACTCTGACTCGTCCTGAAAGGATGGGTGCGGTAGTACCGGGGAATTAACTAAATGTTGTAAGAAACTAAAAAGTAATAAACAACCAAGTGATACTTACCCCAGTCCGAGTAAAACTACCGTTAACTCAAATTCAAATATTACTTCGAATAAAGAGTTTATAAAAGATTTAAAATATCTTAATAAGATACCGGAGCATTCAATTTCAAATAATCGAATTGTTTACAATACTACGGCGAAGCAAGATCAAAAAAGTCTTGCAGCAAAAGTTGAAAACAGCACACAGAGTGAGATAACTGCCGAACTGTTGGACCCCAAACTGTCCGGTGCCTTTCTCAATAGTGTGAACACTTCTTTCAAAAGTCAAACAGAAGGAAGAGTCACAGCTGTAGTGGCCAAAGCATGGCACACCTTAGCAACTGAAAATCAACTTCCACAGAGACACGAACACTCGAGGAAGAGTTGCACTAGTAACAATGTCCTTAAGGTTCTACTTGACAGTGGATCTGATGGTGACTTGATGTTCCATGAAAAGGGAGCATCCATGCATTTCCCCTACTTGGCTAGGCAGGTGCCAAACGCTTGGCATACGTCAAATGGGGACTTCCTAACCAAAGGAAGGAGTGAAGTTAATCTTCAATTTTTTGATTATTCCAACAGCAAGGAGTATCTGGTGAAGCCAGACGTTGTGGAATATGATAAGAAGAAGATGGCCAAGCCAATGTATGACCTCATTCTTGGTTGTAATACCATGAAAGAGTTAGGAATTGTTCTAGATTTTCGAACAAAAGAAATAACAATTGATGACGTCATTTTGCCAACGAGGGACATCAATAGTCTGACTAAGTCAACAATGGACAAAGCCTGGGCTGTTAACAACAGCATGGCTCATGAACCCAGCAGTACGCAAGATGCGACTCAGCGAGTGGTACATATCCTAGACGCTAAATATGAAAAAGCAGACCTCCAATCAGTTGTTAGCACCAACTGTACTCACCTTAGTCTCCACGACCAAAACAAGTTACTAGAGTTACTCACAGAATTTGAGGAACTTTTTGATGGAACACTAGGTGATTGGAAAACAGACCCTGTCTCCCTGCAATTAAAGGAAGGCATAACGCCATATCATGGTTGACCATTCCCAGTGCCAAGAATGCACAAAGAGACCATAATCATAGAATTAAATAGGCTCTGTGAACTGGGGGTATTAGAGTTTCAGCCTGCATCAGAATGGGCGTCACCCACATTTATAATACCAAAAAATGATAACACTGTACACTTTATCTCAGATTTTAGAGAGGTAAATAAACGACTAGTTAGGAAACCGTTTCTATTACCTAAAATCAGTACAGTGTTGCAAGAGTTAGAAGGATTTACTTTTGCTACAGCCCTTGATTTAAACATGGGTTACTACACCATAAGGTTGGATCCTGATGCATCCAAAATCTGCACCATCATCTTCCCTTGGGGAAAGTATTCGTATCTTAGATTACCGATGGGTATAGCAGGTTCTCCAGACATTTTTCAGGCAAAGATGTCAGAGCTAATGGTTGCCTTAGAGTTCGTAAGGACTTATCTGGATGATTTGCTTTGCATCACCAGGGCAAGTTTGGACAACCACCTAGATCATTTAAGGTTGGTTCTTACCAGACTGCGAGACGCGGGCTTGAGAGTCAATGCCCCCAAATCGAAGTTTTGTGCTATAGAAACAGAATACCTAGGGTCTATTTTAACAAGGACTGGCATCAAGCCACAACCAAACAAAGTACATGCGATACTCGCAATTACGCCACCAAAACAAGTCAAAGACCTCCGTAGGTTCCTGGGCATGGTCCAGTACTATCGAGATCTTTGGGCAAGACGTAGTGAAATGCTTGCCCCACTCACCTCATTGGTAGGGGAGTGTGGTCATACCAAAGTCACCAAAGCCAAGAAGACTAAAAAGCGACCTTGGTACTGGGATGAGGTACATCAAATAGCATTTGATAACCGTAAAAGCTGCTATCGCTAAAGATGTAGTTTTAGCCTACCCTGATTTTTCAAAGCCATTTGAAATATTTACTGATGCCTCGTCTAAACAACTTGGTTCAGTGATAACTCAAGGTAATAGGCCTCTTGCGTTCTTCAGTAGGAAGTTGTCTGAGACGCAACAAAGATACAGTGTGACCGAAATTGAACTACTGGCCATAGTGGAGACACTAAAAGAGTTCAAAGGCATACTGTGGGGGCAACAAATAAAGGTCTTTACAGATCATAAAAACCTAATCCAAGATGCCCTTGGATTAACCTCAGACCGAGTATACCGATGGAGGTTACTCCTAGAGGAGTATGGCCCCGATATCGTGCACATAAAAGGCATCCATAACACTGTTGCTGACGCCATCTCCAGGTTAGACTCCGGTCCAATCAAGGATGACAACGCCAATTGATTGACGTTCACGAAATGCTGGTGTCATTACACTGAGCATGCTTCGAGTGCTAACAGCACTCCTACTCACCAAGATAGTATCAATCTGGTGTTTGCAAATCGCAGCGACGAAGATGCAATTTACCCATTAACAGTGAAGGAAATTGCACAAGCCCAGGCAACAGATGCAACTTTAGAAAGGCTTAGTAGACATGACAAGTATACCACTCAATTAGTAGAGGATACACATTTGTTGTGTAAGGATGGCAAGATGGTCATTCCCACAGCCCTTCAAAGTCGAGCAGTTAGCTGGTACCACCACTACTTGCAGCATCCTGGACACACACGTCTTGAAGAGACGTTACATGCAGCGATGTATTGGAAAGGTATGCGAAATACCATCCGATCACATGTCAAAAACTGTCGTATATGTCAAGTCAACAAACGACGCAAGCATAAGTATGGGAAACTCCCTACTAAGCTAGTCATCACAAACCCTTGGGAGGCATTATGTGTGGACCTTATTGGAACATATACCCTCAAAGGTAAAGATGGGACAGAAATTGACTTTATGTGTCTTACTATGATCGATCCAGCTTCCAGTTGGTTTGAGGTAGTAGAACTGCCGGTAACCACAGATGCGGTTACTCCCACGGATAACAAGGGGCAAAAGGGCAATAAGACTCATAATACACCTAAATTACCATACTTTGACAAGTCATCTGCAATGATCAGTAATTTAGTTAACAAGACCTGGTTTAGCCGTTATCCACGTTGTCAATACATTATCTATGACAATGGAAGTGAATTTAAACTTCACTTCGAAGCCCTTTGTGAATCATATGGGATCAAGCGTGAGCCAACCGGTGTCAAGAGCCCACAAGCGAATGCAATACTGGAGCGGGTGCATCAAGTAATAACTTCAATGCTCCGCACTACTGAACTAGACATGGCCGACACAGTAGTAGCCAGTGACATAGATGCGTTCCTAACAAACGCAGCATGGGCCATTCGCTCAACTTACCATACAGTACTTAAAGCCTCCCCAGGTGCAGCTATCTTTGGTCGGGACATGTTGTTCGACGTGCCCTTCCTTGCTGACTGGAACAGAATAGGAGAACATAGGCAGCGCCAGACTGACCTCAACACGATGCGGGAAAATCGCTTACGCCGTGATTGGGATTATAAAGTTGGTGATCAAGTACTTCTTAGAAAAGATGGTATGCTCCGCAAATCAGAGAGTCGGTATGAAAGTGATCCTTGGACTATCACATCAGTTCATACGAATGAGACTATCAGGGTTCAACGCGGAACAAAATCTGAACGATTTAACATCAGAAGAGTCACACCTTTTTTTTGTTGTTGTTGGTAAATTGTGAGCTTATCATTTAGGTTTTACAAGTGAGACATGCATCATGTTCGAACGAGACATAAATGATCATTAAGAGATTGGCAGTGGTAGGTGGCAGTTGCATGACTGCCCCATATCCAACTGTCTTAAAGGAACTATCCTATGGGAAGGTTCCTGAGAAAGAAAGCTGCCAGTGGATATTCAACCTAAGAAAACACCTACAATATGTATGGTGGATTCTTAGGAAGGAAAGTCTTGATTGGCTATGGTTTCTGAGAAACTCATATCCTATGACTGTTGAGTCCTTCCTATGTATCAAACAATGTGAAGGAGACCTATGGAGTTCCACTTGGAAGCTCCAGATTCTTGGCCTATGTCAGGTGATGATACAGGAGGTGCCGACACTCCTGTCACTGGAATCTGTGCCTTTCCTGACCTGTCTCAGGAGGATGATCAAGGTGAGGTCAGGGAACAACAGGAAGATGAAGGAGAGGAAGTCGAGCAAGTGCCCGAGGGTGGAGGTACCATCATGCACAATGATGGTGATGTACCTGCGGAGGAAAGGGCTGGAACTCTTGCAGAGAACTTGGAGGACCCGGAAAAGCTGTTGGATCTTGCGACCCAGCAATCAACCGAGTGTGATGAGAAGTTGATGCAAGTCTACGGAGACACCACCCATCGCAACGATGGAAGGCATCTCCATGGTGGGGTGCCAGATGACAGTGTGTGGCAAAGAAGGTACGACCGTGTGGTCTCTCTACCGCACAAGTTGTACTTTCCACCCCAAGGACAGGTGGGCAAACAGGTTGTTGCCACCTATGCGCAGGAACTGAGAGGCGTTCGTGAGAGGAAGTGGAACTCCGAACGGCCCCTCATTTTCCTTGCTTGTGTTCTCCGTCGCCGTCCAGGCTGCACCCGGTCAAAAGACATCAAGAGGCAAGTGGAGAACAGGTTGCGTCTGTGGGAGGAGGGAAAGTTCGGTGCCCTTGTGCAGGACATCACTAACTCTGCCCTCAGAGGTGTAAGCAGTGGTACCCCCAAGACTGACGAGGAGCAGGAGGCTTGAGTCTACAACTCATCCGTACTGGATGGGAAACTAAGGTCCGCTGTCCAACTCTTGACAGGTGGCGAAAGAGGTGGAGTCCTTGGGCCCAAGGACCTTTGCACCAAGACAGGTGCACCAGTGATTGAGGTCCTATGGGCTAAACACCCGGACCAGCGCATCCCTGACCTACAAGACCTGGAGAACCTTGCCTTCTCTGAGTACCCCGAGGTCCCTGACCCCATTCCCATTGACTGTGACCCAGTCGCAGTGGAGAGTGTGGCAAAAAAGCTCACTGGAGCAGCGGGATGCAGCGGAGTTGACTCGGCACTCCTCAAGAGTTGCCTCCTCCGCTATGGTAAGGCCTCATCAAACCTCCGGGAGGAGCTGCTGGAATGGACTCTGTGGCTCTCCAACACTGCCCCTCCTTGGGCAGCCTACCGGGCAATGCGCCAAGGGCGACTGGTCGCTCTTGACAAGAACCCCGGGGTAAGGCCTGTAGGGATTGGGGAGTGCTGGATACGGGCCGTGAGCAAGTTGGTCCTTGCCGACTGTGGCAAGGAGGGAAAGGCTGCATGTGGAAGCATCCAGCTGTGTGCTGGCCTCGAGGCTGGTATCGAAGGTGCTATCCACTCCATCAGGAAGCAGACAGCCCAGGACCGGTCCATGTAGTTTGAGGACTGGGAGATCAATGATGATCTCTGGAGGAATGAGGCGGAAGAGGGTGAGACACCACCATGGGAGACGTCGGTGGAGGAGGCATTTCAAGATGCCTATGAGTCGGCGGAAGACCTTGAGGACCCACACATTTTGGCATTGGCGGATGCCGACAATGGATTCAACTGTCTTAGTCGTCTCAACATGCTATGGGATGTGAGGCACCGCTGGGCCCGAGGGTCCCGTTTTGCTTTCAACATGTACCGGCATGAGGCAAGGCTCATGGTTCGCAGCTCGGCGGGGCTGGAACCACAATTCGTCCTATCCAAGGAAGGAGTAACTCAAGGGTGCCCTCTTGGCATGATCCTCTATGGGATCTCTCTGCTGGGCCTAGGAGAAGACCTACGAGACTCGGCCCCTGGGGTGCTACAACCCTGGTATGCCGATGATTTCTCCATATATGGAAGAGCCTCGGAAGTGGCCAGAGTATTTCAGCGGCTATGCAAGAAAGGCCCCAGTGTGGGCTACTTCCCAGAACCGGCCAAGTCTTGGGTAATCTGTCCCAAGCGAGCTGAAACACCTGCCAAGACCATCATGGATGCCGCTGGACTTCCAGTCAAGTGGAGTCGGGGACAGCGCTATGTTGGAGGGTTCATTGGAAGTGAGAAGATGAACAGGAGGTGGCTGGAGCCAATGGTCCAGAAATGGGTGGAGGGAGTAGACAAACTGGCAAAAGTAGCACGGAGGTATCCCCAAGCTGCCTACGCTGGCCTTGTCAACTGTCTCCAAGCGGAATGGCAGTACCTCTGCCGGGTTGAGCCAGGAGTGGGTCAGCACCTCGCACCAGTGGAAGCAGCCTTGAGGGAAAAGTTCATCCCTGCCCTGCTAGGGACGGATGACCCCATCAATGATGAGTTTCGTCTCCTCCTGGCCCAAGGGGTCAAACAGGGTGGCCTTGCCATCCGAGATCCTGTTGGTGCAGCTAACAGGCTCCATCGGGCCTCCACAGAAGCAACGGGAGTGCTGGTCACATCCCTCCTGGAGCACACCACCCTGGACATTGAGGCACACGCAGGCTGTGTCAGACAAGCTGGGGCCGCTGCAAGGAGGGAGCGTGTGGAGGATGGAAAGAAGGTGGTGGAAGCACTGTCACTCAGGCAAGGGCCCAAGGTGAAGAAGCGGCTCAATTGAATGAAGGAAACTGGTGCCTGGCTGGCTGTAATCCCAGACCGCTTCAGCGGGACGGCTCTCAGCCTCCAAGACTGGCATGACAACCTCAGCCTGCGGTATGGGAAGACCCCCAAGGGCTTGCCCAGGAAATGTGACGGATGTGGAGCAGGCTTCACAGTTGAGCATGGACTCAGCTGCAAAAAAGGAGGACTGGTAAGCATCAGGCACGATGATGTGCGTGATGAATGGGCCCATTTGTGTGGCCTCGCCTTGACAAGCTCTCGTGTTACCACCGAGCCACTCATCCATTATGGTGATGGCATGGGAGCAAGCCTTGGAGGGACCACGGGGAATAGGAATGGCAACACTCTCGGGGAAGAAGCACGAGGTGATGTCAGTGCTCATGGATTTTGGCAGAAAGGCAGATCAACCATCTTTGACGTCCGAATCACTGACACGGACTCCAAGTCATATGGAAACACTGCATCTGATGTCATGGGGGGTCTATAGACCCTCTGTAACAGTCTATAGACCCTCCTCCCATGAAAGTCTATAGGTCCCCCATAACAGTCTATAACCCCCTCCCCCATGTCAGTCCTATAACCGGGGCAGGGGGTCTACACATGGTTTTTTGTAAAAGGGGGGTCTACAAACGGCTACTAATACATACATTCGCAATCAAAAAATCTACGTTACCTCCAGGGATTACAACATATAAACCCATTTTACTCCAATTTTTGTATGAACTACACCTCTGTAGATGATATTTTATTTCATTGCTTAAACTGATCACTATGATAAGCTTCAGCCTACAAATTTGATGCCAGTGGACACCCATTTTTGGGCATGATTTGACAAAGTTGTAGCTGTCATTGTGTAAGTGTATAATCATCAATGAATTGTCAATATCACTGTATGGTGTATGGGCCTTGTTTTCTGATGTGCTAGAAAATTACAGCTATATTTCTTTCACTACATTGTCTTGCAGAAAATAGTGCCAACAAGCTCTAGTTTCTGGAACTATATTGCAGTGTCAATTCCACTGATACCTGTCACCTATAATATACATTAGGTACACATATTCACAGTATGATATATGTAGAGGCAGACTGAAATGACTTGTTCCGTTTTGTTGCAGTAGAATCATACTGTATTCTACATAAAGAGAAAGTACTTCACACTTTTGAAAACAGTTGGGATATGAATTCACAACTTCAACTGCCAAAAAGTCGAGCCCTATTTCTAGTTATGTCAGGGGTCCTGTCGCTGTCGTAGAGACAAGATTCTCTGTCTAAAAGGACTTTGTAGAACTCATCTTTGTGTTATGTTGGTGATTTTTTGTGTGTCCAAGCCTTTAATATCATCTATGTTTCAGCCTCTATGTCAGCTGCCTGTGGCCACATATACATGGCAAAAATATCTTTCTTGTAGTTGCCATTGTGTAGAAGTATGTCATAGTGACAACAATCTCTGCATCTATAAGAACTGCAAAAAACCCTTTGTGTTGTGTAGATGAGTCTGCTTGTATAGTGTACTAGTTAGATTGGAACTATGATGTGCATTGAACTGTGGCATTATACTGCAAAATTACATCAAAAAGAGAAAATAAAGTTATACAGTTCTGGCTTGTTGGAAACACTATATTATGCTCTATGGTATTTATGAGATGTACGTATTTTTACTATGGTATCACGCCGTAGTTACGTTCACATGTATATTGTATAGTACCGTATTTACGATAGCAGAAATATCATAAAACATTTTTATGATATTGACGTCATCTTTTTCGACAGTTCAAAAAAACCACGCTTTTGCCACAGCGCGCACGAAATTCGGATTCGCCAATATCATAGAAAGTTTCTATGATGACCACGTAAAAATTACGGGATTTTTTATGATATTGAAGGCTGTTGTCTGTCATGTGGGATCGGCAATACTCTGAGATGGTTAATTTCATCAGGACTCGGATGTCCCTGGCTGTGGTGAGATCCAACACTTTGCTCCTGCGAAGTGAAAGGATGCACACATGGCACAGGAGGGCTCCAGAGGATGGCTCTGCCATTGCTGCTGCTCCCTCATCCACAGTGGAGTAGGCATCCAACCATCGCTGCATAATTCCATCACCACTTGAAACATCCACCAATCAAACACTCACAGCTGAAATGATTGCACACTGCACATGCAAATGGAATTGCCCCCTTGGGCCTCATTGACTCTTGGAGACTTAAGTGGCAAGAATATAAGGAACACTGTGATTGCAAGAACACTTTCATCGGGGAATATTGGTTGTTTTGATACATTTCATTAGGTTTAAGTTTACTCTAACACACACACACACACACACACACACACACACACACACACACACACACACACACACACACACACACACACACACACACACACACACACACACACACACACACACACACACACACACACACACACACACACACACACACACACACACACACACACACACACACACACACACACACACACACACACACACACACACACACACACACACACACACACACACACACACACACACACACACACACACACACACACACACACACACACACACACACACACACACACACACACACACACACACACACACACACACACACACACACACACACACACACACACACACACACACACACACACACACACACACACACACACACACACACACACACACACACACACACACACACACACACACACACACACACACACACACACACACACACACACACACACACACACACACACACACACACACACACACACACACACACACACACACACACACACACACACACACACACACACACACACACACACACACACACACACACACACACACACACACACTTTTTACGCATCGCGCTCCATTTTTTCGCCTCGTGTCAAATAGGCAGTACTATGTGGGCGCATCCTCCGGTCCGCAGCCGTGTTCTAGCGCGCCGCGACGGAGATGCACCGCCGCAACTGAGGACGCCTAATCCGGAAATTTCCGCCCGAGACGACGATCGATCGATCGATCGATTGCCTCTGCCAACCCTCGCCACCGCCGCCGCCAGAGGACCGTGGAGTCGCAAAGTGCTGTCAATGCACTCGCTTTATGCGCTCCGCGGCGCGGACCCTAGCGCTGTTCGCGTAATGCAGAGCAGCGCGGACGAATGTTCCAACCGCTGCGCTGGCAGGAAGTGCAAAAATCGAGCCAGCAGCTCGATCGCCGCGATCGCCGCCTCCTGGTGACAACACCATCTGTCACCAGGTGGCCCCCCATCGCCTCCTTCTCGAGGACAACCACGCTGGGGCCAGAACTGCTGGGTCCCAGGCTGAGACGTCCCCACCAGCCCCAGAGGACCCCCCTGTTGACCCTCCTGTGGCCGAGGAGGTACCCAACGAGCAAACCAATGCTCCCACTACTCTCCCGGTACCACCGCCGAGGACTCAGCACTCCGGTACTGGGAATGTGGCCCTCCTGGACCCTCAGTCAGGAAACTGAAGATGGAGAGGTACCGTGAGCACGGTGGAGGTAGAGAGGACTGCTGAAGAATTGCCGGCGGGTGGCAGAACTGTCGAGCACATCATTGCTCCAGTACTGGCGGAGGTACCGGCACAGGACCCATCGGCCATGGACCCTGACACGGTGTTGGACCTAGCGGGACAACAATCAACCGATTCAGACCAGAAGTTGATGGAGGTGTATGGTGACACCACCCATCGAAATGATGGTCGCCATCTCCACGGAGGGGTAGCGGAGGATGAAGTGTGGCAGAGGCCACACAGACTGTACCTGCCACCTCAAGGAAAGGTTGGAAAAGCTGTGGTTTCCACCTACGCCAAGGAGCTGAGAGGAGTCCGAGAGAGGCGATGGAACTCGGAGCGACCACTATGTTTCTTGGCATGTGTTCTCAGGCGCCATCCAGACTGCACCCGGTCTGCTGACATCAAGCCCAGATTGAGAACAGGCTACGCCTGTGGGAGGAAGGCAAGTATGATGCCCTGATTCAGGACATCACAAGCGCTGCCCTCCATGGAGCAAGCGGAGGTGCCAGAAGCGCCAACGAGGAGCAGGAGGCTCGGCGCTACAACTCATCCGTCCTGGATGGGAATCTGCGTACAGCTGTCCGGAACCTGACCGGTGGGGCCAGGGGAGGAGTCCTTGGGCCCAAGGACCTTTGTACCAAAACAGGCCGGCCAGTGATAGAGGTACTCCAAGACAAGCACCCGGATCAACGCCATCGGACCTTTCGACCCCAACTCTCTTGCCTTCTGCAAGTTTGACGAGGTCCCTGACCCTATTCCTCTTGACTGCAGCCCTGAAGTGGTTGAGGCAGTTGCAAGGAAGTTGACGGGAGCAGCAGGTTGCAGCAGCATGGATTCAGCACTCCTCAAGTGTGCCCTGCTTCGCTACGGTAAGGCCTCATCCGAACTCAGGGAAGAGATGCTGGAATGGACACTCTGGCTTGGGAACACCTCTCCACCTTGGGCTGCTTACCGCAATGCGGCAAGGACGGCTGGTTGCCCTCGACAAACAGCCGGGAGTACGACCTGTTGGCATTGGCGAATGCTGGATACGGGCCGTGTCCAAGTGTGTTCTGAAGGAGTGTGGACGAGAGGGAAAGGCAGCATGTGGGAGCACGCAACTCTGTGCTGGCCTCGAGGCTGGTATCGAGGGGCCATCCATTCCATCAGGAAAAAGGCCACGAGGACAAGTCCCAAGACTACTAAGAGTGGGAGATTGATGATGATCTCTGGAGGAGTGAGGCGGAAGAGGGAGAGACACCACCTTGGGAGGCGTCGCCAAGTGAAGAAGTGTTTCAGGATGCTGTGGAGTCACAGGAAGACCTGGAGGATCCATTTGTTCTGACTCTGCTGATGCAGACAATGGATTCAACAACCTGAATCGACAAAACATGCTGTGGGAAGTGAGGCATCGATGGGCACGAGGGTCCCGCTTTGCCTTCAATCTCTACAGGCACGATGCGAGGCTGATGGTTCGTGGACCTGCAGGGACAGAACCTCAGTTTCTTTTCTCAAGGAAGGAGTCACCCAAGGT
>JABMIG010000501.1:0-54717 GCA_013187285.1 Cyclotella cryptica
CGGCATCCACTCTTTCCACAACCACTGGGACATTTGCCCCCTCACCTCATTCCACCAACCAACAGTCAGAACCCCCTCTTCCATCCTTACTCCCCTCCAAACTCACCACCTACCTTAACCGAGCCCGATCTTATTTCCAATATGAGGCAGCCTGTGTCGAATTCCTACGCAACCGCGTCTCATCTGCCGAAGCTGAGGCGTTGGACTTGGAACGTGAAATTCAAGTCTTCTCAAATCTGGGTATGAAGAACAATGTGGAGAAAATGACACATCGGCTGATGATGCTAAAGAATCATGTAGGGAGGATAATGCTGTGACTGGTGCTTTGAGGAAGGATGCCAGGGAGATGAGGGGAGATTTGATTCGGAGGGTGGAGGAATATACGGTAATGGAAAACGAGATGGAGACGAAAAGGACGCGGCTGACAACGAGAATAGCTATGAGGTATTGAATCAAGAACACATTGCCGCTTTAGAGAGGATCTCAATCGATCTAACTGGAATTGGATTTTACGATGACGAAGATGGAGGCCTGGGTGGCATATTTTCGAAGATACCAAAACGCGTCTCTCGTGTAGTCTCTCCCGTTGATGCCAGCAGCGAACACGATTGTGGTCGCAGCTCTTCTTTCATTGGAGACATCGGCATGCTCCCGAGATGAGCAACGGCGTCGACAACGCTAGCAGTAAACCACATGCAGCAGTTGCAGCGTGTAGAGAAAGTGGCTATGCCAAAGTTTAGCTGGGCCAATAATACCAATGCATTGCCAAAGAAGGGAAACAAAGAGTTTACTTGAGATTCAAAAGGAAGAGTTGTCTGCCAAGAAGAATAATGGCTCTGCCTAATTGTTTGAACAACGCATTGCCATTTTTAGATCTTACCCAGCTGTTCACGAAGCAACATTAACAACAATACAATTGTTGTTTATTTTAGTCGCGCCGCACTAGAAAATAGATTGTGGGCCTTCCCAGCACCCATGCTATCACTTAATCAACGAGCTATTCTGTGTTGGAAACATGACCAGCAAGTATTGCTCATTGTTACTAATCTGATTGTTTGATTCGACACAGCTAAAGTTTGGGATTGCTTTACCTTTACGATCTATGGACTTGACAAATAATGTAACTATCATCAATACATTACTTGATTGTTGGGCAAGTCCTCAACAACATAACATCAAAGTATTTCTAGGTATGCTGATGGCATCCATGTATTCGAAATCAAAATTTTCCTGATCCATGGCATCTTTGATCATTCAAATTAATCTGTCACATGAAAGGTATTTGTTCGAAAGTTTCTAATGTTGGCAACACATGAAATGATGCAATGTTTTGGCAGTAGCTCCAAACCATTCTGCCAATCCAGACCACAAACCTTCCAAATACGTTATTGGAATCAATCAGCAATGACACACATTCAGTATGCCCTCCTCTGAAAGATCATTCAGATACTCTCCATGTATACCGCCACCTTTGACATTTCTTCCCTCATGTGCAGTCGTATTTGGAGCAATTTGAGCTGTGTGATGTAAACAAACAATGTCAGAGGCTGTGGTTTTACTGAGCTCCAAACACGTACTTGTCCATCAGCTCAATGAGAGGCGGATATGAGATTTTAGCATGGTGGCATTATTGACAGATCATCATTAGTAAATGCAACCACCATATCAAACTAATGAGGCATCACCATCATTATAGAGCTGATGAATATAAGCCAAGCTAGGGTGCAATCCAAAAGTACTGCAGGACAGGTTGCTATTGCTTTCATTGATCTATCCAAGGCCATCAGTAATAGCTACATTGCCACACACTTGCAGGTATTTGTTGTGTAAATTACAGATGAGAGGGACAAGAGGAGAGTATGAATCCATTGCACCAGAGAGAAACACATACACAATTGCTTTGTATTCTGCGATGGGTTGAGGACCTACCGTAAAACCCAGAGCACAGGTTATTCCACGGTTATGTTACATTGGGCTAGTTTCATTGACATTTTTTCTCTGGTGTTTTCAATGTGCTACACACGCCAGAACCCTCATGGATATGCTCTATTTACAGGTCTGTCTAACTCCGCTGGTTGTCGAGATATTCTGCTGCAAAATTCACATCACACCAAATATGAAACATCAACAAAAGATTGCAATAATTATAGAGCACATTGTTAGTGTTCACGCCTACGAGTAGGTTTGAAAACTCGTGGGGAGGAGGTACCATACTCTACAAAAAATGAATGGGTAAAATTTCAAGATATTGATTTTTTGTTAATGTCTTAATTTCACTACTGAGCTTTGTCATGGATACCATACAGGTTACATCAAAATGTATCTTCTGACATTTTGATAACTTATACCCTGGGTTTTATGGCATTGGTTTTTCAATGCACATCATTCCTGATAATTACAGAGGACCAAAAATTGCCAGATGCCTACCAGAAAACGGCAATACAAAAATAATGCTAGATTTTGCCATTTTCATCACAAAAATAAGTCATTTCTTAGTGGAGCACTTGAAAACATTGGTCCCCAGGTGAAATGAAACAGAACCAGAGCAGATGGATGAGACAACACCAAAAGCTATTTACTAAGGTGAAGTATGTCATTTTTACAAAGCATTTAACTCAGTGAAGATTAGATATATAAAAATTTTGTTTTGGAATTATTTGTCTCTTTAAGGTCTTCATAGGGTCTTCAGTCTTGTAGGTATGGTACCGAAGTGATATATATGGTGTATCAATTGATGTGATTTGGGTTGGTGTGAACAACAGGAGTTTTGATGTGCTATTTGCAGGTCGTTCATGATGCTGTAATGTGGAACTCTGGGGCAGCCATATAATGTTGAAGAACAGCATGGGGCACAGTCTCATCAGACTGCCCTCATTGTGAGCAAGATTATACACTCCCTTGAGAATTGCTTTAGTTGCCTGCGATGAAGATTACAATGTAGATTGAATGATTGAGATGATAGAATGATGTATACAATGGCATGATAAAGCTTGCTCCTGCCTGTCAATAGAAGATCTATGACATCAATTATACAGGGTGAAGAAGTATTATTCACATATGCTGTGTTCCCCCATCAAGGAGGTTTATACAAAAGGTGCAACTGAACTCTCAACCATCAGGAAAGTTGGGAATATAGTATCTAGTGCAATAATCTCCAAATCCCTGTCACTGTTGGCAGCCTATCAAACTAAGCTAAATCAAGAAAAAATATTCTCAAAGCTTATCAAATAAGGTGCATCAAATACTTGGGTTGACCAACCCTGCATCTGATCAACATGGGCTCAATATGCTGGTATTCACCCAAAAAGAAATTGAAGATGGATGGGGCAAGATGGATGGGGCATTGGATGACTGTTGAATGAATCATATTAACTTCACAAGTAATGTCCAATTCAGTGTACAGGTTTATTGTTTTAAACATATGCCATAGGTTATAGCAAGGGTTTGCATGTTTGGCAGATCTTGCCTCGCTCTCCATCACAATGGAGGCAATGAATGCTTCAATGTCCTTTGGAAGAAAACCACAGAGAAAGGGCAACATGGGGTTTTGTCAATGAACCAATGAATAAAGAAGTGTGTGAAAGAGAAAGGTGGACTTACACCATGTTTTTGGACTCAGAAGAAAGACCATTTGCCATGCACATGTCTACAGTGAATACCTCTTCAGTGGTTTGTGGTTTGCACTTATTGAGTTGATCGATTTGATAAATTCATTAGAATGAGGAGCTTAGTGGTGAGGAAGGGGATAGCATTGGGATGGTCTATAAATTGGTGTGAAATGGCACATGTTTTGTACAACACATCACATTATGTTTGTTCCACAGGTTAGTTAAACATAGGAAGATTTCTAAAGTTGTATTAACCAACTCCAATTTGAATGCAAGCCTTGGTATCAAGAGAAACAATGGAGTTCCAGATTCAAGGTAATGAAATTAGCTCAAAAATTATTCCTGGTCAAGTGCACATTGTCGACAATAAGAGTCAAAATAAAACTCCATAACTTTGAAGAGAACAAAGTGTATCCCATGATGTTATCTCCATTCAACATTTGTTTTGGAAAGATATCCTAGAAGTAGACCATAAAAATAGTCATTAAATATAAAAAACAAGAAATGATGGGATAAGGATGTGTTTGGTATACATACTCTTCAATCAGATGCTGGCAAATACATTTGATAAAGGGCACAAATATCAAGGATCCACCCAGTGTTCCACTTGCCTTCAATGTTGTCACATAAATCCTCGTGAGGAGCAAAGTTAGTGAAGTCTCAGGCAAAATTCAGTGGGAATAGGCTGGCCAGAGGTATCAGCAATGATCTTTGTAGCATACTGTTTCAACATCAACAACCCTACAGAGAAGAGCCACATGATTTCACATCAATTTGGGAATAGAACTGAAATCCCTACTATTATTTGGACAAAGAAATTTAATGATTCACTTGAACTGCTGTCGTACATGAAAAAGTTCTCATCAGGATAAAATTTATCACTGTTTCAGTGTTTGACAAACCAGCAACTTACTGTCCTTGAATGTAAGTCTTTGCCATGATAGGACTGAAAGTCACAGCTTTTGTCAAAGTTTCCACAAGCATTTTGTACAAATTATCATAATACACTTTTGTCCATGGTTGTGTCCTCTTGTGTCCAATACAATGCATTGTCACTGAAAATATAGATAACTATTTTCATACAAGTCAGCAATGTAACTGAACTTGTGCATTCACGGAGACAGTGCTGAAGACCATGTGATTAGGAACACATAGTTCGTGATATTGATCAAGTGAGTTAGCAAATACATCTTTGGCAATGCCATATTTATAGAACAAACACTGATGGTCCAATGAGGAATCATTGCTAACTTTTATGGGGGAGCCACAAACTTCAATCAGTCACTGCACTGATATCAGCAATGACAGACCCCCCAGAGCTAAGACTGCCTCAGTAGACTGTGCAGAAGGTCAAAGACCATTAAACATGATTGTATTGTCCCATGAACGAATAAAGTCACTCTCAAACCTCCATTCATAATTTTCAAAGTCATATGGAACTCATCAAGATTTCTGCACACATCATTGTACTCTGCCTTGAAAGCTATCAGCTTTTGCTAACTCTCTCTGAAGAGTTTTGATCAACTAGAGAAAAACGAGCAGACTTGATATTGTCATGGGAGGTAGCTTCATTTCTTAGTTACATTATGATAACAACTATGGCTTTAGTGTGTTGTCGGAGACCTAATCAATCATCACAAAACATGGTCATTCTCAATAGTAGCTATGAGTCCAACAGCTCAAAGAGCCATCACTCATCATTGCAGTAAATGAAACACCAAGAGCAACACCATTTAGGTCAGAGCACCCCCTATCAGTGCTTTCAACATCAAGCACACATATATTGACAAGGGAATCATCAGACAATGCAGTGTCAGTGGCACTATTGACGGAAGGAAGCAAAACATTGATTTCAATGCAGCAATCAGTGTCTTTACTGGCATTCTTTCCAACCAAACTGATGGTGTTCGTATTCCATCGTGATAGCATGGATAGGAGAGGGAGGTCTTGAATTCTTTAGATGCATTTCCCATCTGAATCATAAACTTTCACAAGGTCTCAGCACCCAAAAGTTACGTCACCATAATTGATGAGAGGGTCACAGTCAGCTTGAGGGAAACAGGTATCTTCATTCTAAAATATTCTCTGCAATTGAGGACATTGACCTTCAAGCAGACATTTCTTTTGAATATACAATTCATAGACTCTTTCATGCAGCTCAGCTCAATAATCTGCAATGTAGTATATTCACCTCTTGAGTTGTCTTGGACAGAATTCGACAAAGTCATCTTGAAGTAGGAACAAATGAAGGGAGATACCATGCTTTTGAGAAGTTTTATCTAAATACATTAGGATCACCCCATTGTCAACTAGATGAACCAAGGTGATATCTTTAACAAATGTATTTAAAGGGTGGAAGAATTCTACATGAGACATATCAACTGCAAAGAAAAGAGACCATTAAATCACTTAAGATGGGGGGCTCAACTCACTTGATACTGGGTCATTAAACCCATCAGAATCAGACACAACTAGCAATAAGCGATGCTGACTTCTTAGTTCATGGAAATAGAAGTCAGACATCATTGCATCAGGTGAAGAATCTTTACATCAGTTGATGTATGACATCCCAAGAGGGCTAAACTCAGAAGATGGTCAACTGGAGGCTTTATTTCTCATGACATCATCGACTCTGAGACAGAGCAATCCAAACTGACCTAAGCCGGAAGTAATCGAAAAGTAATTGTAGATAAGGAAGTAAAAAAAGGATGTTCCAGTTGTTTGGAGTTTTAATTTATAAGCTAAAAACTGATTGAAAATGAGGACTGCCTTATGGTAGTCCTCTCTAGTTTATCATGCATTTTGCATGTAATTCGAGGATGTTAGATTTTGATGCATCCTGTTGGATTCATGCATGCCAAACTGGGTGTACATGCACCTGGTTTGGGCTGTACATGCATTCTTGCATGCCAACCTGAATCCAGTTGATTCTGGATTAGGCTGTAGATGTAATCCTGCCAATGGGTCCCCAGGACCCAGTGGTCTTTAGTAATAAGCCCTGCAGGACTCAATGGTCTTGTAAATGAGTCCTGCTTCTATTTGGTGGGATCCTACCCTTAGTTAGGAGAATTCCTATTTATCTGTGTACCCATGGGGCCTGATGTTGGGCCCAGGGTGGGTCAGGAGTACCAGTAGGTATCCTTGGCTCATGTCACTCGCCCCACGAATGGAGCGATAAGGTGTCAATGCTCACTAAAAAGAAAAACCTTCCGAGGAAAAAGAAAACCCGAGGAGGAAAAAAAGATGGTGTAGCATATGATGAAGAGTAAGTCTTATGAGGAGAGGAGGGTTTAGGTACAGTGTATGTTTAGTTTATTCAAAATATGGTGTAACTCTCCTGATGTTAAGTCGCTTGGACTTAGTTCCGCAGTGAACCCTTATTGTGCCATTCGTATGAACTGACGTGATAGTCCAAGGATCACTGTCATACCGGCTCTCTGTTTTGCGGAGGATACCGTCTTTTCGCAGCAGTACTTTGTCACCGGGTTGGTAGTCCCAGTCAATGCGAGATCGTTCTCTCGTTTTGTGTTACGGTCTGTTTGCCGTTGTCTATATTCCCTATTTTAGACCAGTCAGCAATGTAGGGGACGTCAAACAACATGTCCCTTCCAAAGATAGCTGCGCCTGGTGAAGTTTTTAGTACTGTGTGATAGGTAGAGCGAACGGCCCATGCGGCGTTTGTGAGAAAGTCGGCAATGTCACTCTCGCTGATGGTGTCGGCCATATCCAATTCAGCTGTGCAGAGCATTGCCATGATTGTTTGATGCACTCGCTCGAGTATTGCATTCACTTGAGGGTTTCTGACGCTGGTTGGCTTACGCTTCAGACCATATGAATCACAGAGGGTCTCGAAGTGAAGTTTAAATTCACTTCCGTTGTCATAGATAATGTATTGACTACGTGGGTAATGGCTAAACCAGGTCCTGTTAATTAAAGTCCCTACTGTTGCTGACGTTTTGTCAAAGTAGGGTTGTTGTTCTTGGACATGTGTGTCTTTGCTCCTTTGCCCCTTTGTACCCGTGGGAATATCAAGCTCCTGGAGCTGTGATACCGGCAACTCTACAATTTCGAACCAGCTTGTTGCGGGATCGATCATTGTGACGCACATGAAGTCAATTTGTGTCTTGTCCTTGCCCTTGAGGGTGTACGGTCCTATGAGGTCCACACATAATGCCTCCCAAGGGTTGGTGATTGCAAGTTTTGGTGGCAGTTTCCCGTATTTTAACTGCCTGCGCTTGTTCACCTGGCAACTGTGACACTTTTTGACATGTGATTGGACTGTCGTTCTGAGACCTTTCCAATACATCAACAGACAAAGAGTTTCTTCGAGACGTGTGGTCCCGGGGTGCTGTAGGTAGTGGTGGAACCAAGCTACCGCACGGTGTTGGAGGCTTTTTGGAATAACCATTTTGCCATCCTTGCAGAGTACTTTAATATTCTCAACTAACTGAGTTGAGTAGCCTTTGTTGAGAAGGCTTTCATCTTCTTGTTGTGCCTCCGCTATCTCTCTGGTTGTGAGTGGATAGATGGAGTCCTCTTCGTTGCGATTAGCAAACACCTGGTTCATGGATTCCTGGGTGGTTGCTTGGGATGCTTCTGGCTGTGCTGTGTTATGGTAGCACCAACACTGGGCGAAAGTCATCCAAGTTGACCTGTCATCCGTGCGCAACTGTATTGTGGATGCCGTTGATATACACAATGGTGGGGCCATACTCTTCTAAGAGTAATCTCCAGCGGTACACTCGATCAGAGGTCAGACCTAGAGCATCCTGCATTAGATTTTTGTGGTCAGTGTAGACCGTAATCTGTTGTCCCCAAAGCATGCCTTTGAACTCTTTTAGTGTTTCTACTATGGCCAGTAGTTCTTGTTCGGTCACGCTATACTTTTGCTGCGTTGGACTCAGTTTTCTACTGAAGAACACCAGCGGCCTGTTGTTTTGAGTAATCACAGCGCCCAATTGAAATTTGGAGCTATCTGTGTAAATCTCAAATCCCTGGGAATAGTCAGGGTAGGCCAAGGTAACATCGCGGCGATAGTTGCCTTTACAGTGTCGAATGCTTGCTGATGGATGTCATCCCAATGCCACGGCTTTTTCTTAGTTTTGTTAGCCCTTGTGACTTTGGTGTGTCCACATTCACCAACTAAGTTGGTTAATGGTGCAAGTATTTCACTGCGTCTTGCCCAAATGTCTCTGTAGTACTGGACCATGCCTAGAAACCTACGGAGCTGTTTAACATTTTGAGGCGGTGTTAATGAGAGGATTGCCTGTACCTTTTTTGGTTGTGGTTTTATACCATCTCTGGATAGCACATATCCTAGGTATTCTGTCTCCATGGCACAGAAAGACAACTTGCGCGCATTGACGGTCAAGCCTGCGTCTCGCAACCTAATGAAGACCCTTCTGAGTTTATTAAGGTGATCTTCTAGGTTACCCTTGCTGATGCATAGTAAATCATCAAGATAAGTTCGGACGAACTCAAGGGTTGCCATTAGCTCAGACATCTTAGCTTGGAAGATGTCGGAGAACATGCAACACCCATTGGTAACCGTAGGTAAGAGTACTTACCCCATGGAAAGATAATGGTGCATATTTTGGACGCATCTGGATCCAATCTAATGGTGTAATAGCCCATGTTTAGGTCAAGGGCTGTGGCATATGTAAAGCCTTCTAGTTCCTGTAGAACAGTGCTGATTTTGGGAATAGGAAACGGTTTTCTCACTATACGTTTATTTACTTCCCTAAAATCGCTGACAACCCAAACGGTGTTGTCCTTCTTGGTTATGATGAATGTGGGTGATGCCCATTCAGAATCATCTTGCCATTTGAGTACCCCTAAGTCACATAGTCTTTGTACCTCTCTTTTTGTGATTTCTATGTGCTTCTTGGGTATGGGAAAAGGCCTGCCATGGTATGGCTGTGCTCCTTCCTTCAACTGGAGGGAGACCGGCTTACAATCCCAGTCACCTAGTTTCCCACTAAATAACTCCTCAAACTCTTGTAGGAGCTCCAGTAACCTTGCTTGTTCTGGGCCACTTAGGTGTGTGCAGTTGTCTCTGACAATTGCCCTGAGATCCGCTTTTTCATACTTAGCGTCTAGTATTTTTATGAGGCGTTTTGTTGCCTCCAGAGTACTCTGTGGTTCCTTGGATGTCTCTTGGTAGATGCTATTGTTCATAGTCCAAGCTTTTTCCACAGTTGCTCTTGTCTTTAATTTGTTGATGTCACTCATTGGAAGTGAGGTGTCATCCATGGTAATTTCTTTTGTCCAAAAGTATAGGACAATTCCTAACTCTTTCAAGGTATTACTACCTAGAATGAGGTCAAACCCTGGTTAAGTCATGTCATCTTCCTTGTATTCCACAATATCAAGTTGTAGGATATACTCCTTGGAATTGGAGTACTCAAAGAATTTGACTCTGATCTTACCTCTTCCAGTTGTCTGGAAGCTCCCATTTGACGTATGCCAAGACTTTGGCACCTGCCTAGCCAGGTAGGGAAAAGGCTTGTCTTTTCCTTTTGGAAGGAAAATAAGATCTCCATCAGACCCAGAGTCCAGTAGGACTTTAATTCTGTTACTGGGGCGACTCCACAGAGGTTGTTTGTATGCTCTTGCGGATTGACTTTCAGTCGCTGGTTCCATTATGGCTACTAGGGCCGTGACACCGAGGCGGTCCTTGGTGTTTGCTGCAATCACTTCCTTTTTGTGATTGATACTATAATTCACACCGGGCATGTCAATACTGGCCTCAGTATGCTTTGTTTTGTTACTGACAACTTCTGTGTCGTAAGATTTTTTAAGTTAGATGATGTTGTTGACTTCATTTTATTTCGAATTTTTAATTCGGGCTTTTTTGTTTTGGAGCAAGATTTTTTTGATATCTTGCCTTCAGTGACAGTTAATTTAATTGACTTTGAATTTTGAATTTTACTTGTCAGGATAGCTTTACTTGGACTGGGGGTAGTGTAAATGTCAATTGCAATATTTAATTTACGTTTCTTACATCTAAGTAATTCCCCAGTGCTATCCGACCCGCACCTTCACGAACTGTCGTCGGAGTCGCTGTCACTTTCCTAGTCATTAGCGCGACATTTCTTGCGCTTACTAGACTTCTTGCGGAGAGCTTTCTTCAACTCCGCTCGGACTATTTGGGCAAAGTTCGCGCCCTCCGGTTTCCTTTCTTTTGAACCGGGGTTACCTGCGCCCCCATTCTTTTTGATAGGAGTACCGTCTTTGTTATAGCGACGGCAGTCACGCGTATTGTGACTCTTGTGCAGCCCCCCATGTTTCTTACATAGCACACAGTGCTTTTTTGTCCAGCCCACCTTCTTGGGCTTCTTAGGGATGCGGGAGTCCATTGACTCCATCTTCCGCTTCATATCAGCCCCTTTTGCCTTGGTCGTATTGGCGGGCTTGTTATCGAGTTCCGCATTGTTCTCGATATTCTCTAGGACCAATAGTAGGGCCCTAGTACTGACCGGAGTGGTATTCTCCGTGAGGTCATACTGGGTTTGCCACTTGGCTGGACACATGCGCAATAGATGAGTCGCAAGGTCAGCGTCATCAAGAGGCAATACCTTCTTGGTAGCCTGATTAGCCTTCGGTCTGTAGTACAGACAGGGCAATGTCTTGAGGTAGCTGTTGAGCTGTTCTACTCGGACAAAGAACTGACGAATCGAAACCCGGTTGGGCTTTTTCAGCTTATTCGTGATATAATACTTGAGGGCCTTGCCCGCATCATGACGGAACACCTGCAGTAGGTGAAACGTGACGCACTCGTGAAACGAGTTCCAAGTCTTCGTGGGAGTCTCCTTGTGCGGTACTCCCTTGATGTCTTCCCAAGGAGCTTTAGTTACTTGGGCCTTGATATTCTCCCAAGGCTGACGAGCCTCGTCGGAGAGGAGGTTTCCATAAAGCTCGAAGGGCTTTGCTCCAGCCATTGCAACAGCAAGCTTCGCATCTTCTAGAGCTTTCAAGACCTTGTCATACGCGGCCTTGGCTTCTGTTAGGGCAGGTGAAGCAGCCTCGGTGGTCGTACCAGGCGCATCTTGACTAGCAATAAGCGATGCTGACTTCTTAGTTCATGGAAATAGAAGTCAGACATCATTGCATCAGGTGAAGAATCATTACATCAGTTGATTTATGACATCCCAAGAGGGCTAAACTCAGAAGATGGTCAACTGGAGGCTTTATTTCTCATGACATCATCGACTCTGAGACAGAGCAATCCAAACTGACCTAAGCCGGAAGTAATCAAAAAGTAGTTGTAGATAAGGAAGTAAAAAAAGGATGTTCCAGTTGTTTGGAGTTTTAATTTATAAGCTAAAAAACTGATTGAAAATGAGGACTGCCTTATGGTAGTCCTCTCTAGTTTATCATGCATTTTGCATGTAATTCGAGGATGTTAGATTTTGATGCATCCTGTTGGATTCATGCATGCCAAACTGGGTGTACATGCACCTGGTTTGGGCTGTACATGCATTCTTGCATGCCAACCTGAATCCAGTTGATTCTGGATTAGGCTGTAGATGTAATCCTGCCAATGGGTCCCCCAGGACCCAGTGGTCTTTAGTAATAAGCCCTGCAGGACTCATGGTCTTGTAAATGAGTCCTGCTTCTATTTGGTGGGATCCTACCCTTAGTTAGGAGAATTCCTATTTATCTGTGTACCCATGGGGCCTGATGTTGGGCCCAGGGTGGGTCAGGAGTACCAGTAGGTATCCTTGGCTCATGTAACAAACTCAGTGGGCACTTCTTCAATGGTCTTTCCAATATCACACCAGTGGTTGAATGGTTGTCTGTTCAAGCACGAGGCTGGCTCACAAGCTAACCTTGTTGCGCAATGGTGCAAAACCTCTTTGATGTAGACAATAGTTCTACTGATGATGGTAGATATGTAGCAGGTGCATTTGTAGGTAAATGTTTGAGGTGTGTCCGTTGGGGTTGTGTGAATGCAAATGTCGCCACTTAGAAATAAATTGCTGTTTTTATGTTACTGACCCAGACCTCAGTAATCAGTCATCAAATAGTAATGACAAGTTATGACTACGTGACCAGGGAGAGACTACTGTTACTGTTGGATAGTGCGTCACATCATCAGGTCATGCTATATTTACGGAACATTGTAACATGGTGATGTCATGACACAACACACAGTAAGCCTCAGTAACCAGCCACTGGTTACAGGATTACCGGGTCTGCTGTCACTATTTTATGGAGTAATCATTGATCACAGAGTAATTTGAAGCTAAGTTTGAAACACTCTTGGGTAAATACTGGATTATAAGAACCACAAAACCTTAGGTCATTTCTTCAAGATATATTATGTGGTTCTTATAGACCAAGTCAAGTTAGTCTCCCTCACGAAATGAACAAAATAAATGTATCTTGAAAATTTACCCTATTCACTTCCAGGTAGCCCCTGTGTACTCTTCCAACCATTGATCATACATGATATCGGTCATCAACCATGGGCACAATATCATTACCGCTGTGCTTTCAGACAACACTGAGGTTTCTTGACAACAGGAATGAGTTATGGAGAGAAATGCATATGGGTGTGCTGTTGTTGCTTACAAGAATAGAAATACACAATGTCTAGGGCTTATAAAGTGTGTTAATAGGCCAAAAATGTCACTCAAAATGTGTCATTTTAGCCTCATGGTTCTTACAATACAGTGCTTCTTACGATCCAGTATATACAACAGTATGGGTGTGAAGGGCCTTAAAAATCACTGGCAATTATTGCTGCCACTATAATAGCAAAGAGGTAGTTTTGAATGACTTGTTAATTTCAAAAGAAATGAGATATGTGTTGCACTGAGCAGAGAAAAAACATACAAAACCAAGGCGGTTGTTGTGAGATGACAACGCAGCATGCAGGCAAATGTCACTAGACACATGATGAAGAGGTGTGCAGAGAGATCTTGAATGTCCATTCAATTTTTTTGTTGAGGCTGTGACTTGGTTGGGCGGATAGAGAATAGAGAATAGCTTTTTTGGCGAATAAAAAAATTAATTTCTATTAGACGAGTGTCACGACAAGGTTCGTTCGCTCGAACAGCGAATAGCTCAATAGAGCAATAGGACTTTAGTCTACCTTTAAACATCCATAGATTTACGATTGTATGTGATAAAATTTAGATGTAGAAGAAAGGTCTCGGCGTTAGCACGTGAAAAATCAGCAAGCTAGAAAAGTAACATCATACAGTAACAAAAACAAATTACTATGCCACCATGATCATTTCCACGGAATCTGCCTCCCAAAAAGAACAATTGCCGATATAGCATTTTGGCAGTCACATAATCCACTAGCACACTCAAGGCAACAATATCCCAGGTGCTATAAAGTTTGATTGTTGCTTTCATTAGATTTGACGGTTGATTGTTGCTTTCGTTTGATATGAAATTTGATTGTTGCTTTTGAGGACTGTTAAAGAAACAGTAGTATTTGTCGTCGATTTCTGTGTTTTGTTGGTTCATGCTGTTGCCACCACCCTCCATTGATTGTTGTATTGGTTGACTCACTATTGTGTGTGCCATTGTCATCGTCGTCAATTTCATTGTTGTGTTGGTTGCCATCGTAGTCAATTGTGAGTGCCGCCATCCTCAAATTGATTGTTGTGTTCTTGTCCATCGTCCATCTTCATCACTCATGATACTCAGTCAGCGTTTCGTACGGGGGCGAGTCGGGCTTGGAGGAGGACGAGTTGGCATCCATTGTGTAGTCGTTGTCATCGCCGTCCCTCCCGCGCACAACCGTCATATCGAAACCCGTGCCATGACATCCAGGGCGTGAGCCATCACGGCATGCGTCACCCCATACGCCGTGTCATAGGATTGGCTGTCAAGGAGAACGTGTGCCACGAATTGGCCTTGATCGCCGAGATTCCAAAGGCGAGTGCCGTTTTCTTTTGCCGTGGGATGCCTTCATTCTTGGGTTTGTTGAACTGTCGTTGAAGTCAACGAAGGTACCGTGTCCCTGCCTGTTGCGCAGCGTTCTGGCTTGTGTGTCTTAATTTAGCGCTGATTTATATTGATTGGCGTGAGGTGTGCAATATGTCAATGCAGTGATTGCGTGAGAGATGCCACGATTGTCACCGTAAATTGGCTATTGGCCTGTTCTCAAATGGCTATTTAACACACCGAATAGCACCCTCTATTGGTCTATTCGAATTTGCTGAAAACGAATAGAGAATAGAAATGGAGTGTCTATCGGTCTATTGGAGGTCACAAAGTCATAAATTTTTGGCCCGAATAGGCCGATAGACGTTTTTAGCGATAAAAAACCTATTCTCTATTCTCTATCCGCCCAACCAAGTCACAGCCTGAGCCTGTGAGGCAAGTGCATGGTTGGCAACAAAAAATCTGCTTGTTGTATGGTACAATACCTATGGTACTGTATGGCCAAGTGGATAAGAGGATTGATATCTGAGTTATAATAAGTACAATACAACGACCTCTTTTATTCGTGGGAAACTCGAACCAGGATTTGTTGCGATAATACTAATTCCTAGGAATTATCTGCTTCCTGCCAGATAGAAGAGGCTGACAATGCTGATCATCTCTATGCTGATAATCCCTCATAATTCACAACATCATCACGACAATGTCGACTTTCGAGGGAAATAAGACCAACAACAGCGTTGAGGACGGAATGCGCACCATTAACAACTGCAGCAGCCCCGCCATTCCAAGTGAACCCTCCCCGCTTGAAATAGAGTCGGAAACTGCACAAGATTCCGCTGCAAATGATGCGACGTCTGTTGTCCTAAACTGTGTGTTTGGCAGCACCGACCCACCATTGGAAACAGCCTCCAAGACATCATGGAAAAGAAGCATAAGCCGCCGCGTTCTTCGGTATTCGACTCAAGCTTCTGATGGAAACATAGAAGAACGGCGGGGCGTTGTGGTCACTCCCCTTACTCAGGAAAATGGCACGGCGATGGGAGCTGGGAGAAGATTCTTACGGAACTTCCGGGGAAGTGCTCGCGAGGATGAGGTAGAAGTATCTCCGAAGGATGGTGTTCAAATCTATCGGATGCAGGCGACTAGGACTAGTAATGTGGGATGTTGTAAGGTGAGATCGAAGGGACAACATATTCTACGTTCTCTTTGGAGTACGTCATTACTAAATGATTTGTGTTGATAAACACGATACTATCTGATGCTCTCATTCCTCACACTGCTTGTAGAAATGCTCTTCCTTCCTTTGTGCGGTGATAAACTGTGGCGCCATATCTGATTCCACGGATGCCAGGGGATATAATCCAAACATCTGGATCACAAATTTCTTCTATTGGCTTTTCAGAAAAGGATGGATGACAGTCGTTATGGTTTCTCTCTTATCGTTTTATATTCTTGTCCTTTTATTCACCCTAATCATAGTCCTCTGGACAGTTTACGTCGATAGTGATTGTGTTCGAATTGGAGGGTTGCCGTTTGGGTCGATGCCGCATCGGTCGGTAAGCTCTGGGCAACTATAAAATTTCACTGAGATTTCCGATTCCGATTGTGCTGAACTTTTGTATCACTTTGCATATCCAGCTGTTCATGGATGCCTTTTCGTTGTCGTGGGCCACTATTTCAACTGTCGGTTATGGCAGCACCTACCCAGCACTTAGCACAGAACATGATCACGAGGGTGATTCACGGTGTGCGTTCATTTCATTTTTAACTTCATTTGAGGCTTTTGTGGGAGTTATATATGCGGGGTTCACAGGTGGCGTCATCTTTGCTAAAGTTACTCGAATTACCCAACGTGCAAAAGTGAAATTTAGTGACCCTTTGCTCATCAAGTTTGGCGCCGGCGTTGGCGCGGGGCTCGGCCTCGATGACAACAGCCAGAATATACAGTCGTCGGACGATGCCACAAATAATGCGTATTCAATCGCGAAACGAGCATGAATGATGGCCCCGGATCCCAAACCAGAAGTACAGCTGGCGAAGTGATGCGGCCATCTCCCTTTCCTGTTCTTGAATTTCGATTGGCTAATGAACTCTACGATGTGGCCGCAGGCGAAATAAGTGGCGCTCAGGTCAACGCTGTCGTTGTCATAGAGGGCCAACAGGATGGTGAAGAAGTCAGCGAAGAGCTAGCCAAACAGATCAATAATGAAAGATTGAAGCGTACTGCAAGAGCAAAGAAAACATCTCTCACCAAAAACCCTTTCAGTTCTGTCACAGAACTCTCGTCGCACTCAAACGTGTCTTCCTCCACAGACACCACATCTATTAGGAGCGCTTCATTCCCAACATCGTATCTTCAAAGTTTACCAGCATTTGACAAAACAAAACATTACTTTGGCAACAAGAAGATGAAAATCGATGAAGAAGAATCGGGAAGCAGTGTTATTGTCCCACGCATGATTTTTCCAAACTCTCCCTTGATCACTCGGAACACCCATTCTTCAAACGTCTTTGGACTTTTCGTCACATTATTGATGGCGATTCTCCATTGCTTTCAACAGCTGCAAAACAACGGATACTTGAAAATGGTGGTTTGTGGCCACGAGAATGGGACAGCGATGAAGCTATCAGCCAGGCTATTCGTTTCAATCAAATCATTGTTAGCTTCACTGGTGTATCTAACATTAGCGCAGCATCTGTGTACAGACAGAAAGTGTATGATTATGTTGATCTTGTCATCGGCTATCAATTTGTCAACCCTTTGTACCGAGGAAGGACTGGTAAACTGAAAGTGGATTTATCTCTCATCAACGATGTAGTTGAACAAAATGGCGGTGGTGGGGAAACTTTGAATGTGATCGAATAATCTGATAATGATTCGTTAAGATGACTTAATCATCACATAACCACAACCCATTCCACACACAACGTTTTTTCATCGTACTCGTTTTCGTCACATTTTCCCTCTCATCAAATCACAAAACAACAAACACAACAAAGCATTCACAACAACAAACAAAAACAAACACAAAATGTCACAACTTTTCTTTCCCAATAAAAGAACACAAAAAGCCCCAACCACCCTCAACAACACCAGCAGCCAGGGCTGCCATCCCCCCCAGGGGTGGAATTTTTGTCCTGTTCTTTCTTCTTCATCCTCATCACCACTATTAGAGTGTCCATGTTTTCCAAATTTGCGAGCGACCAACTTTCAAATTTGTTAGTTGTCGGAGTAGAAGTCACGAACAAATATCGAACTAACAAATTTCTTTTCTCCTGTGTCCATGTTTTACAGCCCAAATTTGTCAGCGACCAACTCTTGTGGCGATGGACAGACCACAAAAGCCTTCCCCACCTAAATTAACCACCAGAATCGGAAGAAAATGCTGTACGATAGGAATTCAGTACTCTCTACGACTTGCGAGCAACCTTCAAATTTGTCAAGTTACTAACAAATTTAATCAAATTTGTTAGTCGACCGTTTTTATATTTGTTAGTTCACTTCGCCGGACCGGTGATATTCTCTTGGGAGAGATAAAATGACTAACAAATTTAAAGTCGGTCGCTCGCAAATTTGGAAAACATGGACACTCTATTTCAGAGATATATGTATTCGTTTGTGAGGTCTTCTGTCTATTATTTGTTTTCTGCATATTCAAAAATAATGTTGTGGAAATGGCTCGTATGTCTGCAAGACAGGCAACTTTGGACTTTGGCGATAAGTATCGCCAGATGGAGTCGTCCAATGTCGTCAGATGTCGTCAGTTGACGTCACTTAAAAATATCTGGTCATTTCATGCCTTCACTACGGGTCGTTAAAATGTCGTCAGGTGTCGTCACTTGGGCCGTCATTGTGTCATCAGTGTCGTCACTTGGGTCGTCAAAAGGACTTCACTGTCGTCACTTGTGTCGTCAGTTTGTCTTCAGTATGTTTTTGCTTAGGGTCGTCAGTCGTCTTTGTCGTCACTTTGTTCGTCACTATCGTCAGTAGGCAGTAGAATATATACCACGTAGGGGTCGTCAGTGTCGTCACGAAGTTCTTCAGTGTCGTCACGAAGGGTCATTCAAATGTCGTTAACTGCCTTCTGTTCGGTCGTCATTTTGTCTTCAGTGCCGTAACTTAGGTCGTCATTTTTTCTTCAGTGTCGTCACTTAGCGTCGTCATTTTGTCTTCAGTGTCGTCATATGGTGCCTTCTTTTGTCGTCACTTAGTCAGTCACATTAACGAGATAATGTAAAAGACGTCAGTTGTCTTCAGTTGTCGTCAGTTGACGTCAGTTAATCGCTCAAAAATCATCCACGTGGCAAACTTGCCTGTCTTGCTGATGCATCATTCTGCACCATTAGACAAACACCCAGAACAAGCGGTTTCGTGTTACATAGTGTACGGCTGTACAATACCACAGTGTCTCCTAGTTTTTGTATTGGCAAACAATGAGATAACACAAAAAAAATGCGCCAGGGGAAACATTACCTTTCGGTGGTTTACATTAGATACTATGATACGTTTTTTAAAGTCCCGGGTGAGGGAACGTGATCATCTTCCGCCATTTATATCCACACATGATCCTGAAGGTAGATATGGTATGGTACCAATCATCTCATCTCATTATATAGTACAATACAGTGACGTTTGAGACCCTCTCCTTCCGGCCTTCCCTTCATCAGCTCCGCCTTCCGCCGAACAGAAACGTCAAAGCCGAAGCCGAAGATTGAAAATCACACTGCATAACACAGAGCTCATTGTTACTTTCGTAAACCTAACTCATAACCTCTGTGCTCAACATCTTTGTCCTGTGGA
Source organism: Cyclotella cryptica (assembly GCA_013187285.1). Classification (NCBI taxonomy): domain Eukaryota; phylum Bacillariophyta; class Thalassiosirophyceae; order Thalassiosirales; family Thalassiosiraceae; genus Cyclotella; species Cyclotella cryptica. Next base: position 19,318 of record JABMIG010000501.1, read on the forward strand.
TGCAATCATGCCCGACGAAAACAACGACAAAACCAATGGCGACAGCACCAGCGAAGTCACAGCTCTTCACGATTTAATCGCAGGAGGAGTCGCTGGATCAGCCTCCGTAGTAGTAGGCCATCCATTTGACACCATCAAAGTCCGCCTCCAAACCTCCTCTTCGGGCAGCGGGGGCTCTTCCACTGCAGGTGGAATTCGCTCCCTGTTCACAGGAATGGGAGCTCCGCTTTCCACCGCTGCAATTGTAAACGCAATTATTTTTGCATCTTACGGCAGTTCAACAAGGCTGTGGGAAGATGTCTTTGAGGGCGGCCAGCACGTGGATTCGGAGTTGCACGGTGTGGGGCTCATGGAGGGAGGCGGGATGCTGGAACATGGAAACTCTGGCACTCACGAGCAAGTAAAAGGTTGGAAAAAGAAACAAGAGCAACGCTTAGCAACGGAGTCACATGCAAGTTCGTTGGGCATCGAATACAAGCAGCAAATACCCACACAAGAGCCTACGCAAGCAGAAACAACGGCATCGTATCAACAAAATATGCTCAAAGTTTTTACTTGTGGATCCATAGCCGGGACTGTGCAGGCGTTCGTTATCTGTCCTATGGAGCACATCAAATGTCGTCTTCAGGTTCAAACAGCAGCATTGGCGTCTTCGGCTACTAGCCCGCTGCTTCCTCTGCCATAAATAATATATCAGGTGCTAATCTTGCCCCTGGAGCTAGGGCGTTTGCCACTGTTGCGGCATCAAGAGAACGAACATTGTACAAAGGTCCGATTGACTGTGGTCTGTCTATTATTAAAAACCACGGTCTTTTTCGTGGTCTTTATCGTGGGATGGGAGTTACTCTCTGGCGGGAAACTCCCGCATTTGGAATGTACTTTGCAACCTACGACTCAATTAAAGCACGTGTGGAAAATTTATTGGAAGACAAAGATGAGCACCATCCAATACCAAGTCATGCACACGCCTGGGCTGCCTCTGCGTTGGCTGGTGGGATCAGTGGTGCATGGACTTGGGCAATCATTTATCCTTTTGATGTCATAAAAAGCAGAATCCAAACGTCTCCTCTAGAGAGACATCTACAAAAAGGAATGTGGACAGTGGCTAGAGATATTGTCAATGATCATGGCTGGAGGTATATGTTTCGTGGCTTAGGCGTTACGCTGGTAAGGGCATTTCCTGTGAATGCCATCATATTTCCAGTGTATGAATTTGTGTTGATGCAATTGGGCGACGGAAGTTAGAGTATGAACAAATTTTCACTAAATATTTGAAGTTACGATCAGGCTGTGTGCGGCGATACCTGAATCGGTAACTTTTGGTTGTCAACTCGATAGAAAATGTTTATATTTAGTCAGATTGCCTGACTATCAACCTGGTGATCATTGGTGCATGGCAATCAATTACTTATCGTGTACAAGAAACTAAGCACGCGATTGAATGTTTCTTTATTCATCAAATGGCATTAGCTGCATACGCCGCACACATAACCACAGGAGTGATAATGAAAAAACACGACGACGATTAACATTACAGCACACGTTCATGTTGGGGTAATTTGTTCGGTGGGTTTTGCTTTGTATGTCATATCATGCCATGTGCTGAAGGGGGGGAGAGGAGGGTGCAAAAAAACGAGCCGGCGTTAAAGCCCATCCAGCTGCCAAACGTCATGTGGAAGGGTCATGAGGGGTCACACCCCCGAAGTAGTATATCTGATGTTTTTAGTTACTCATTACTGAAAGAATAAAGGATTGCGCTTCATGCATTTTATCAAGGAATCAGTTTCTCTCGGACATTTAGTCAGTTTTTCCTGTGGATGTGAAGCGATCTCAAGAAATAATAAGTACAGGGTACAGACCGAGGCAACGTTACGATAATAGTATTGTACCGGCTTAGACAGCATTTGACTCACACGATGGGTTTTGACTTTGCTATTAGAAGCGCAGAGCTCTAAGTCAGCGTAATTCGCCGCACATGGCCCATATAGCAATTTATTGTTGGTCTTCTCCGCGTTTTCCTCGTGATGATGCTTATTATTATTTCCATTCATGGTTCCTCTGAGATCTAAGACGTGGTGATTGATTATAGTAAGGTGTCCGCGCAACCCAGAATTGTTAGTGAATTGTCGACGATTTGTCGACAATTCGTCAAATCCGAGTTTATCTCAGTGGAAGCTACTCGTGATTTTACGTCATATATTTTTGTGTTACGTCATTAATCGTAACTGCGTTATACCATAAATCAACAACTCGCACCTCGACAATTCGCAACTTGTCGACAAATCAACAAATCCGGGTTTTGTCAAGAATCACATAGAAACTAGTATGTTTCTACGTGTAGTCATGTTTGGAGCATTGGCGCGCAATTTTTATAGTCTCCTGACAGAGCTTGACAGCTACCCTTTCTCCTCACTCTCTCCGTCCTGCTGCCACCCTCGTCTTCTCCTTAAATTATCGTCATTCTTATCTATCTCTGTTCCATTATTCAGTCTTCTTTTATCCTCCACAATGGCATCATCCCAACAAGAACCATCATTGGACATCCATGAGAATCTTCCAGCTGAATCGTCAGAGGCTCTTGTGCCTGCTCGTGAACACGAAGCAGCCGGTCACGTCGTAATTTCTCCTACGGTTCTCGCTCCTACTGAAAGGGATTTCCCTTCCAAGTATTTGTGCCCACTTCTGATGAATGAGCCCCCCATTCACGCAGTCACCTTTGACATTCCCGATCGCGAGGAACATCTGTCTGAGCAGGTTTTCGAACGGTCACTCCTGTACCGTTACATCGTGAAGCAAAGTTCTGGTAGAGCCTATCGCTCTGTCTTTCATCCCATCACTGGATCTTCCATTTGTCGAAACGAAGCTCTTGTCAAAGTCATTAGCATCAGCAGCGAATCCAAGCCGTCATCAATAGAGAGCGTGAGTTTAGGGTCTTTCCTTCACAGAGGATGACCCTCTCACTCAGGCCGACTTCGACACAATGGCACGAACAGTTCGGAGAGTCTCACGCCCGTAAGAAATCATTTTAGTCTTCTTACCAGCATGTCAATCACTCTTTAGATTGCACTCACATATCATTTTATTATCTCAGTATTCTTCGAGATGTGAGATTCACCAAGATACTTCAGATGATTCGGATGGCTCTGAAGACAGCGATGACACAAAACAAGGGTCCTCCCAGTGTCATCGTGGCATACCTCCTCCGTGGCTACAAAATAATTCCATGGTAGAACACCCTGTCCACGAAGATGACAGTGACAGCAATGACAAGATTCTTGGCATTTCAATGCAAGAACGGGAGGTGCAAGGAGTGTTCGACCACGCCTCCTTGAACCTTGTCCTACTACCAATCATCGTTCTCCACCACCTCCTCTCTCAGAGCAAAGATCGTCATTGCAAGCCACCCAATCTACTCGTCAACCATCTTCCAATCCAAGACGCTGTGTCATATTTGGTGGGTTCATCAATGCGGAAGGTACCGCCATCCGCAGTAATGCTCACGCAACCGCTCTCATAGGGTACTCCAGTTGGCTCATGGACATCCGGATGGTATATTTGGTAGAGTTGTATCTCGTCCAGGATTAAAAACCGGGATGACGGGATATCTCGGCCGGGATTGCCATCCCGTCCTGCCACCCCTGATCCCGGGATTCCGGGGATTAAGAGTGACGTACTTATAGTAATCCACGGCAGAACTTGGTACGATACAATATGTATGTTCGTACGTCACAAACGGATTGTTCTTCTGGTATGTTACGTACTATACCTATATATTAATATTGTGACTAACATTTTTATTCCAAGTAGCATTTTCATGGTATGGCACCATGCCCTACCCAATAACCTTTGTGAACGCACTAAAATAGTGTATTGTACCTGCTAGCACGATTACGTATTTTTTGTGAGTCCTTTTTGTTCGTGAACTTTTCGTGCAATATTAGGACCAAGTATCCATCATCCCGGTTATATCCCAGTATATCCCGGGAAAATCCCAGTCAATCCCGGATATTTGGTAATCCCGTCGAATCCGGGATGATCCCGATCCCGTTGGGTCCCATCCGGGATAATCCCAATCTCGCCGAAACGTCCGGGATGAGAACGGGACACAACTCTAATATTTGGTGCTCTTGGGCAAAACAACCGCAACAGTTGGATTACCCAGAATATCGATGCTTTGTTCCGAGACGACGGTCCTCTGTCTAGTTTTGTGTGTGTCTCATTGCCAGTGTTCCAGCAGCACTTCAGTCGTGCTCGGCAACTTGCTCATTCTATTTATGAGCAGTTCCATTCAAACGATACAACTGGCAATGCCCACGAAGATACCCCAAATGGGCTTGCCTATTCTTTGGATTGTTTGAAGAGCAGACCAACCAAGATGAACGCAATCCCTCAGCTGCTCGAGTTTGTGATGAGCAGAGAAACATTGCATCCAGTCTCATTGGTCATCAGGCTCCATTGGGGTTTCGTGCTAACGGGCATCCTGTCAAACTGAGGACTGAATCATTGGGAAATACTGGAAACGAGGCCACCGTTCATCAAGTTGTCGGAGAAATTCGTGTCGAGAGAATGAGAGAGGAGGAACTCAACAACTATTTGGTCAAAGGTAGGAATGATACCAGCAATACTATCTCGACGCAACGTGGCTTCCGATCTGGTACCCGGCGTTGTAATGTCCATCTTGATTTTTGTCCCGGTAGAAATGACCCAAGTGCCCGGTTCGAATGTATCACTCAAACATATGCCTCTCTCAGTCGCTTGTCTGATGAAGTAGTTTGTGCGTTTGCTTCTCCTATTGGTGCAGGTGGAGAGAATGCTCGATCCACTCAGCTTGAAGGTACTCCTTGAGATAGATTTTTATTAGATATCAGCCAAACACGATTGGCAGTCAATCAACACTTGAATGATCCATTGACTACTTTGGAGAGCGATCAACCGTTTTATCAAGATGTCTTGGAGACTCTTGAAGACAAACTTCATCAGTTCAGAGACCAAGGAAGTAATAACTAAAGGTTTCCTTCAAAATTTTCAATAATAGTGAAGATGCATTGGATGATCTTCAATCGATACTTTGTTGATTTAGAGGAAGTGATGGTAGACCATACATAATTGTAGTAAACATTGTTATTAGAATGGAAATAAATATTGTTTGTAGAAAGTCAATAAATATTTTTTCTAGAAGTTTATGTAACTTAGAAGATATTGTTTCTATTTTCGGTGTGACCATTGACCATACATGAATTGGTAAACATTTCCCAAGTTGACAGCTGGAGGCGGCCCTAAAGACTCTTCCAAAGGAATGCATTCTTCAAGTGAAGGAGGAACTTGACCAAAATATTGACACCGGGCCCCATTCAAACAATGATAACAGTTTTGAATAAAAAAGGAAACAAGAAACATCCTCCTGACCTTCACGCCTTGAGTGATCAGCTGTAATTGTCTTGGCACACTGAAGATTCTGAAACGAATATTGTGATCTGAAAAAACATGTTCAATGCTTTCTTGTAAGGATGCTAAATGAGCATTTAATAAGTGCAATGGCGGTGTTGGATCCGGAATCAGGTATGATTGTCGAAAGTGTACGAAAGATGCCATCTCCATATAAACATGGATATAGTTGTCCCTGACGTTGTATTCCATTCAATACAGAGACCAGATTCAATCAACTCATATTTAGAACGCAATTGTCATTCTGTCTCAGATCAGCAATAAAAAATAAAGCAATTATCCCCATGGGTAAATATACAACTTGAGCCTTGAGACAATGGCTTTGTAGATATCCCGAATAAAAAGCTCTTTGAATGTCAAGATCTATGTTTCTTGAAATAGTATCACCCAGCCGCGCTGTTTTCATTGCAAAGTCGTCAATAAAACCAAACATTCGGAAAGAATCAAAATCAAAGTGATGGATTATCCATTCTTCATCAACCATTTGCCCATTTAAGAATGTGGTCTCCCAAAGAGCTCCGTCACTGAGAGCATTGTGAATCAAATAACGACATCTGTCCAAGTATCTTGGAATCCATTGCTTGAGACTCGCACCCGAGATTTTAAGGTAGAAAGTCAAATACAGATGCTCAATCATCATCTTGATCATTTTTGAAAATATCCTTGGATCCTCACCAAAAGTGTGTTGGGCCATGGATGTAAAAGGAGTCCCTTTTATCATATTATACAAGGTGATGATGAAGCACTCCTCCCCCGTAAATGTGTGATGACTCTCAGTGATGAACCTTTCTGGGATCCACCAGAAAACAAATAGCTTGTTTAGTTGATATGGTGAAATTCCGAACCAGCTATCACAGTCATCCTGAGAGATCTCCTCCAATGTACGGTAACGAGGAGGTTCAAATCTGCGTTGACGGCGAACAAAAATTGACAGGTCCTCTACGTACAGCAGAGACAATTCACCACATGCTTTCACCCATTCAAATGGAAATAATAATCTATTGATGCTGCTTTTGACTTTGATCAAAGATTGTTGCATACGATTGATTGAGTCTTCACGTAATCTGTTGATGCCGGTTAACATCACCTTGTCACGGCGGTGGATTACCATAAGAACAATGATTGCATGCATGATGTACAATGATAAGTCCAACAGTTTGACTGACAGCTGAGAGAAAACTTCTCTTTCCATTATTTGGGCAGGAGAGAGGGAGGATGTGCTGCAATACTGTGACGTGGTGTCTCTTCATGCCTGTCGTGTACCATATTCAATGTCCTCCTCCAGTTGATCTCTAGAGTCTTCATGATTATTAGATATAAAGAAGGTGAGATGACATGAGAGATGGTGCGAAAGTGAGTGATGGAAGGCAGAGATGGGTGGTGTGAGAGAGCTGAAATGGGCAGTGATGCAAAAATTATTATCAGACCAGTACTATTTGCTACCTATAAAGTATATTTAATCTATCAAACAGTCAACAAATTGACAAGTTGCGCAGAGCTGCGCGGACACCCAAAATGTTCGGATTTGTGATCGTACTTGTAATTGTGGTTTATAGAATTAAAAATTGTCGGAGTGTCGGATTTGACAATGAACATTCGACAATCAACAAATCGCAAATCCAGTTTGCGTGGACACCTTAGTACCATGTCAAAATAACTTTGTATGATGAATACCTGCAAAATATAATAGTACTACTAATAAATAATATATAACATATGATCAAATTTAGAGGTCATATAATGTACATGATCAAAAAAATTTGTAAGTTATTACCTTTCTCTAAAGACATTGTTTCGCTCAATGTTTTATGTTGTAAGTATGGATCAGAAGGTCATACTTCTACCATAATAAAAAAATCTAAGATATTACCAATAAAAAAATCGAGATGTAACAATAATGCTAACACATTCTAAGTACTGGCTCAAGGTCATTACAAACTACTAGAGAAAAGTGTTTGAAAAAAATCCATCCTACAATTTTTATGTGAGCCTACGGCCAACCTAACCCTTAACCTCTGAGAGGGGAGGGGGGGGGGTGCAATTCCATAATGCAGCAGTTCAAAAAACCATACCCACAGTCACTGTACACCAAATGCACCCTCAAAAGCATCTGCAACGGCCTCTCTCTCCAGATTGCGCCGCTGTGTTGCCCTAACTACCTTATTCAGTCCAATCCTGCCATTTGGTCAATCATCCCCAACAATAGTGAACATCCATCTCCTCTTGTCAGCCTGCTTCCTTGCTGTTGCCTGTGGAAGATGTACCTTGTCCTGCGCTGTGCCACGCTTGTCAATCTCACTCCTCTGTACATACTTACTCCAAGTCAATATGACATAATCGGAAAGCATTCCAACATCCTTTGCTCTTCTCCAAACATACCCAACCCTTGTCCTCAAAAAATCAGTTGCAGCATATAGGATGATTGAACAAATGCCTCATCAACTTGTGCTCGCTCTTCCCATCCAGGACACTGCTCTATCAGTTTAAGAATAGGCTTCCACTTGGTAGCTTTCTCTCAACTGCCTTCTCAGTAAAGTCAATTCCCTGAAAGAACGAAAAGGTTTGATTTTTATGCCACATTGTTGCTTACCACCACTATCCCACAAAGCCACATTCTCCACCCCAACCTGTTCATCTCACGAGGAAACTGTAAACTTTCGGGAACACACCATATTACTTACCCCAGTATAAAAACTAAGGCCTTTGTTAACATCAGAAAGGAAAGCAAGAAAATAAATGGGGTTGAGACCAGAGTAAGTCAGGTCCCTGCTGTCTTTATCAGTGTAGTAGAGTTCCGGGCTGGCTCGATCTTCAGGAGAGATGATGCAGGTGCACAGCTCGTAGATGTCGTCATAACTTTTGAAGAGGAACTTAGTAAATTGGCAAATTCTGGCATGGTGGGTGTGGTGGATGCATTTGGCGAGGCCTTGATCGGAAGTGGCAAAGATTGCTGCTGTGTGAGCAGCAGAGAGTCCATGCCCACTGACGGTTGGTGTTGAGTCGTCCGTGTCACGGGTGTGCAGCAAGATGCGACCGCCTCCCCTCCCCCTCCACTGTGACTGTGTGATGGTGACATCATGTGACATTGTGGGTGGATGGATGGAGTGACAATTGCAATGGAGCGGAGATTAATTCACTGCCACGGCGATGAAGTGTTGATGGTGGCGGTAGGCTGACGGCGGAGATGAAATAATTATTTTATTAATTAATTCTGACAACACCGGTGCACTGGAGGAGAACGGGCTGATTAGAAGCCAGATAATGCCTGGATGCATCCGTCCATTTCACAGGCCATAATTGTCGAGAAATGCCTGGTAATTGGGCACTCTGGGGATTATGTGAAATCATACAATTTATGTATGATATTGATGTCTCGCAAACCACCACACAAAAATATCTAGTGCCCATTGTAGTTTGCACTTTTTATGACTCCTCAAAATCATACAAGATTTGTATGATGCCTTGATGGAAATCACAAGAATTTGTATGATTTTGATGGTTGCTGAAAGACAGTGACCATCATGGATGTGTTAGGCCAATATAGCAGAACAGTGTTTTTAGAACCTTACCATACGCAGTTTTTGGCCATTGAATGTCCGTTTCTTTTCCTACACAAGGGATGGAGTTCCGGGAATGCCAGGAAAAAGGATTATCATCTAAATGATAAAACAAAATTTTTGCATACAACATTTTGTGTAGACTAAATTTTAATTGCATAAGTTGTACCATACTTTGTACATAGATTACTCCTACAATATTATATACATAACTGACCACAAAAACAGTGACAAATACACTTTATCACCACAACTGCTATTTCAAAGAGGTCTGCTATTTGGAGCAGCTTCCACATTGCACTAAATGCGGTGTACATATTGACGTGGGTAAAATATTGAAAAAACATATATGCCAGCATAGTGCAGGACTCACGGCATTTTGTGGCCTTTCCAAAAATTTAGTGTTAGGTATCCAACTGCATTAGTATGTCTTCGCAAAAATAAAATTTGTTCCAGGCCCATGCTTTCTCAATGATGTCAAAATAATTTTGTTACATCATAAATTAGATTGCCTGTATCTTTGTGATTATTTTTTATGTGTTCCTATTCACAGGTGCTCCTTGCCAATTCTATGCTCTACAAGGTCCTGGATATTAGTAATTCTTCCTAAGAATGGATCAAGAGTCATTTTAAATGCTGAATTGACTCCTACCAGACTTACTCGCCTCCATTGAAATGTAAACTCCTACTACTTGCTAATGGATACCTTTTCTCTTGGTGGGCCCATGAGTTTGCCTAGGTGGGCAGACCGGGACATGCTTTTGTCGCTGTTCATCCAATGGCGACATTTTTTGCAGCCCTTCATCCAACGGTGGCATTTTTTGGATGCCGTTATATCCAACGGCAGCATCTTTTGGGCACCATAGGAAGTATATCACACCCATATAAAGGAAATAGGATAGGCATTATCCCACCAAGAGCTGTACCTCAGTACAATACCTTTGATGCCCAGATATATTTCAATCCCACAGTGGCATTTTTTACCACCATTCATCCAACGGCGGCAAAAAATGACACCGTTCATCCAACGGCGGCATTTTTTTGCGGCCGTGTGACTGAAATTGGAAAGAGTGGGTGCGCCTCTACAAACTCTTTCCATATCAAAGACTCCTACTTTTTCATATTTTAGGTGAAGTCTCTTGAATGGCTTCTCATAATTTGGCGAAGATGTCAACTCCAAACTTCTTTTTTCTTCCTTGAGCATTCTTTTTGTCATTTCAGGGACCTTGCTGCTGCATCCAAGGTCTTGGTCACAGCAAAATGTTATTACTGTTTGGGTTCTGTCACCACCAATAACATAACCATCAACACAATGATGCCCTGCAAAGCAATGCCACTGAGAAAGCCCAGGCTGCCACCTCCCCACGACAGCCCACACTCCTACCAAAACTGCTGCAGCTGACACAGCATCCCTTGGTGCTGCCGCCACCCCACAATGCCCAAACCCTGCCTCCAATTACCCAGAAGTTGGTGCTTCCACCACTGCAATCGCAGACCCATTACATGAGGCCACAAACCCCAACTCAATGCTGACAACGCTGTGGGCGAGCATCCCAGAAAGGGCAGTAATGGAGTGAGAGTCCCTACTGATGCCCCCAGGACAGTTGTGGTAGACTCCTTTAACACACATGTTCAGCCTGCTGCATCAATTGTCCAAGAGGGAAGGACCACAGCTGCTGTTAGGGAAGCATTTGAGGCAGCCTTTGGCAGTCCTGCGCATGGGGGAAATACAGGCCATGTACCTCAAACTGTGGCTGGGAGGCAAGTATTTTTAATGTTTTAATTGTTTGACCGATGATCCATTTGCTAACAATATATAAATCCATTTTCAGGAGGGAGAGTGATGATGATCTGGACCACAAAGAAACCTGTGCAATTTTGTGTGCACGGGTTGTAAAGAAGTCATGTGGAAGATACATTGGTGTGATTCTTCCATCACATGTATGATCACCTGGATGAGTTTCCCGGTGTCCTCAAAGAAAAAATACTCCTTAGGCTTGGCACTGCTGCCAAAGAATACAGTGATTGTTGCACAAAAGTGGTGTGCCATCCAAGAGATGCATTTTGTTGGTACCACTGTACCACCATGGTAAATTCAATCAACTACCATCTTCAGGGTGGTACCCATGATTCAGCTGATCACCTCTACCAGATTGGCTGTCCTGCAGAGAGCGTTCAGGGCAGACTTGGTGACTTGGTCATTTACTTCGACAGAAAAGGATGTAATTTATCAAGGATGCGGAGACTCATGAGGGTGGTGAAGCATTATGCTGAGGTACGGAATGTTCTGAAACCTAAGAGGGGAAGACATACCACAAAAGCAGGAGTGGGCAGCTAGCTTGGCAGATGTGTCATGAGAAGATAGTAAGCATGGTGTATACAAAGCTTTAAACACAATGTATCATTATGGTGCCTCAATCTCAGTCTTAATTATTTTTCATGTTTGCATCATAGAGGAATTAGGCATCATGTAGGTCAACTTGGTATTGCGAACTGTGGAGGTAATAGACGCTACTCCAGAAGTATGTATTGCATGCTCACACAGGATTTTTTGGAGTGATTATGCCCAGGCCTAGAAAAAGAAAACATTATTAGGCACTTATAATGCACTTCTATGCACTTGATGACTAAATAGGAATAGTACCTAATTTAACGTCCTGATTCCTGACACAATTCTCATCCAATAGTACATTATATATGAACAAATGCAAGAGAAGGAGTTGTGACACATCCTGCACATGTTGATGCTAATAGGGTAACTAGTTTGGACCAATATGCCGGGAAGTTTTGGTACTGTATCCAGTACGGTGTTGTATCGTGACAAGTTTGGGTACACCACGCAATAAGGCAAAGGGCCTACTGCACTGTCTAACTTTTAGGGCATAATGCGCTGTCCTAACTTTTAGGGCCTACTGCATATTGGATTTACGGGATGGGATTATATATCTTACATGTTATTTTGGGTGGCATTGTATGGAGTACAGTGTTGCTTTGCTAGGCAAGACTGTATCCAGTAAAATTTGGAAGATTCTCCAAATAGCCTACCTCATTCTTTGTAGGACACAGTTGCTAGAGGCTCATCCTTTTGAATGCAAATCTGAGTTATCACAGCAATGACACAAAAGACACTTTCATAGAGATTCAATTCATGGTGGAATTCTTGACTGAGAATTGCCCATTGCTTCAGCCGACTGTTGCAATGTTCATGCCGGACAGGTATCCTCCATTAAACAACTTGGTTTGGGACTTTAGAAAGAAATGTTCTCAGGGCTCTAACTTTCAAGGAAGGCCTCAGCTCTATAAATCCCATCAGCGATCATGTTCTCTCCTCTGTCTAACTCATTTGTCGGTCCCTTCCAAAAAATAATCAATTCAGTGAATTTGCTGCATCAAAATTTTGATGCATCTAAATTTAAATGGGCCAAAAATCTAACACATATCACCTTTTCCAATTGAAAGGCTGACTTCATATCACAAAGCGCCGTCCTTCAACTTGTGGGTATAATAAACCTGGTCATGGTTTGAGATTTTGAAAGTCACACCATTGACACTAAGGAGGCATTTGCTTCCATTGTCATTCTTATATCCATTTTTAAATAAAATCTGAGATAACGGAAGAAGACGAGATGATTACCAACAAAGTGAAAATACAATCCTACAAATCACTTACAACTTTATATTGCAGCTCTGAAAGGGCCTTGATAAAAGGCCATGTTCACTTTCTTAGGAAGTTGAGGGAAATAGCCCCACAGAGGGCAATTGATCGAATAATTTCATTTATGGAGCAATCTACCTCTAGAGTACAAGACTTAACTCTAGGATATGATAAAGAATTCTACTTTGGAATTTGAATTTTTAGAGAACAAGCTGGAACCTAGATTATTTCATCAACTAGTAGAGTGGTATTGATATATCATATATTATCATTGTACACCCTTCATACTCTTTCAACTGATCATAATACTCCACCTCAACAAATTCCTCAACGTCCTGTTGAAGGGCAATATGGCAGCTGCTTTTCTTTGACAGCAGGATCTCCTTGATAGACTCGGGCCAGCTGCCAAGACAGCTGCCTAGTTGCACACGCGTCGTATCGCCCTATCTGTAGCCAGCTAAGGACTACACTAGACAGACGTAGCACGTAGGATCTCCATACCCTTACGTACAACGTTATCCTACTCAGTACAGACTGTCTTCTCACTTGCCTGTAAGACAACAAAATGAGCGGGAGCACCACACACACCGCCATCTTACAATGCACATCTTTGCGTGGACACTCATGTCCTCACTAATCCTCTCCTTCGATTGCTCGACCGACCCGACCAATCGAAACGCTAGCTTCCTCCAGGCTAACCCCCTCCGAAAAAGTTTTTGCTGTTTCCATCCGCCTGCGCGTACGCTCCGCCTTCTCCTCCACCATGTCCTCCGTCTTTTCCCGCGCCCAAGGTACGTATCCGGTCGCCATGGGTTCGATCTGCCAATGCAGTGGTTCCGACCATTGGGCGGCTCTCGTTCCTTCCTGCAAGGACGTGGAACCTACCACGTCCTGGGTTCCTCTCGAACGCGCTCCGGCCGTTCACCCGCTCCTGCCACGGCAGCTCCTCGCTCGCACTTGCGATATCTCACACAGGTCCCCTGTCTCACTCCTCAGTTTCGACCACTTCCGGTCTGACTTCCACGCCCACTCGGGTGCTCTCCCCACCCTCGCTCATCACGCTCCACAAGACCAGCAGCGCCGATGCGACCACGCTCGACTCCAGTTTCAAGAAGTCCCTCTCCAATGCCAAGCGCATCCTCGCTCTGGCGAACAACAACCTGTTCGCTGGGTTCTACGTGATCACGCCCCACAAATGTATCCGCCCGGTCTTCCAGCCACAACGCTGCACACTAACCGACCCAGACGCCGGGATCGAACTCGAGTACCTCGTCGGCCACAGCAGCAACGACCCCAGGTTCCTCAAGGCAGAATACACCCGGTGGAAGTCGCCGCACGCACGTCTGCCTTGTCGACACCGCCTCCGCCGACGTCCGGCCTGCTACCGCTCTGGCCCCGCCTTCACGGCCGCCGATATCACGGGTACTCACACCCTCGACCTCCAGGAAGGCGCCACCTACAAGGCGGTACACCTCCCTCTCTCCCTGCCTATCCCCTATGGCGTCAATGACACCGCCAAAGGTACGGTCACCGAGTCCACCATGGACATCCTCGACACCACAGTCGCAGACGGTGCCTTCTGGGCACGATGCCTCCTCGCCCACGACACGGCCCGTTTCGACGAGCTCGTCCGCTGCACCGCAGTCGGCATTGGAAAAGTCGCGAACCGGCTCATCCTCCCGCGCCTCCACTCCGGGCAGTCCTGGGGTCAACCCTCGAGCTGCAAGCTCACTCCCGTCGGCGAAGACGAGGAAGACGAAGCAAAACCGGCCATCGACACCCTTTCCGCGCGACTCCTCGAGATCTCCGACCTATCCACCCGCAGCGTCGCCCCGCCCGCCACGGTGGCCACCTTACGCGGCGAACTCGACGGCCTGGATCTCGCCGTCATTGGCAATGCCACTCTGCCTGTCCCTCGGAAGACGGGCGCCACAGCACCCGAGTCCATCCAGAAGGACACACCTCTCAACGAGCGCCTCGCGACCGCGCGGCTTCGCGAACCTCGGCTGGGATCGAATTGCCGAAGTCTCTCCACCTCCCCACACTCACGGAGAACGGAGAGTGGCTCTACTGCAGCCCGGACAGGGCAGGCATCAATGAGGCCATGGCGAACATGTTCGCCAACATTCCTGAAGCCCTCTCCCAGTCCACGGACTTCCTCCATCGCGAGGTAGACCTCCCTCGCCACGACCCTCTCGTGTATGCCCAGTACGCGTCGAGCTACTACGAGGTTTCCACGATGCAATCCATCGAGCTAACCGGCGAGAGCAAAAAACGGTTCCGCTTCTTCTACCTCATCCCGGACTCCAAGTCCCTCGCCGAGGAGCGCGAAGCCGCTTCTTACGACCGCGAAGCCGAGGAACTCCTCGGCGAGGCCACAACAAACCTCAGCAAGGTCAACACGACCATCACCACGAGCACGGCCATTAACACCGTGTATCATCTTCGCGCGTACCTCGCGAACATCTGCGCCGTAATCGAAGCCCAGTTTGCTTGTGACCTGTCCCTCCAGGACATCCACACGCCCGCCATGTTCGTCGTCGCCCGGACCTTCGCGTTGCACCTATCGTCTGCCTCCATGCGCGCCTCTCTGAAAAAGAGCAATCGACCCCACAAGCCACTGGTCCTGTGGACTGTGCAGATGCTCAACCAGCTGAGCATCCTGCTCACGCATCCACTCCGCCACACCAAGAACACTTATCTCCTCGCCACCGACAGGATCGCCGAGATCGCGACCGACAAGTTCGTCGAAGCCTTCGAGCTCCTCGACGATTGCGTCGGCACCCTGCGAAAATTCGAGTGCGGTACGGGGACTATCCCGTCTTGTCCTCTCCTCCAGGCCGACGAGGCGAAGACCGCCAAGTCTAAGCTCGACAAGAGTGCAAAAGCGCTACCCCCATTGACCATGCGGAACGGGCCTCGCCACGCCAGACCCCAAGCGCCGCGCGCGGAAAACCCGGGGACTCCACGCCTTCCCCTGACGACCTCTCTGGTACTCTCGTGTACACCGGGTCAGACATGATGCCGACCGTCAGCGAGGCTACTCCCTCTCTCCGCCTCTGCGCAGCCCGTCATCGCGTCGGCCGCAGCTGCCCGCCCACGTGATACGGTTCCTCGGTAACAACTACACGGGGGCATACCGTAACCTCGCCGAGATCGTCGCTTCCCTGCGCACCCATGGCATCGCCGAGGCACTCATCGCAGACTACTCCCGCGTCATGACTGTGGGTTGCCCGAACCACTTCAACGCGAGCACGACCCGCGACAACGCGCTCCTCTATTGGCGTAGTGGGAACCACCCCTCCATCCGCGCAAAACTCGACCAGGTCATGGCCACCATGAACAAGGAGGAACACAACAACTACGTTGTTCACGTCCCACACTGGCTATGGCGGTTCGTACCCCACTGCTTCATCACCCCACAACACATCCTCGAGAAACCCGGCAAGAAGGATCGCCAGATCTTCGACGCATCCCGCAAGTACGACTGGGATTCGATCCCGATCAACGCAATGACGTCCACCCCTCACGGCTCGGAACTCAGTTGCGACTTTGGGGCGGTGCGCGACGACATCCTGGTCCGCGCATACAACCTCCGGCTATCGTACCCCAATGACGTCAAGTCCTGCTTCCGCCAAATTAAGCATCATCCCGACGTGGCGGGCGCGTTCTCGTACATCCTCGCCGACTACCTGTTCTTCCAGATCGGGCTAGCGTTCGGCGCCGACTTCAGCCCCGCCAATTGGGAGGCGGTGCGGCCGCCCAGTCGCCCTCGCCCGAGCGGCTCTTCTTGATCGTCCCTGCGTGCACAAACACAGGGCAGTACTCGACAAGATCAAGTGGTGCCGCTCATTGCGGCTGCACGAAGCGCACGCGCTTCACACAAGCATCCCGCGACGCCCTCAACCAAAGGCGTCTGCGGCGCTTCAGGAACCCCGCCCTACGCCACCACGGCGTCTACGTCGACGACGACGTCTACCTCGACGTCGCCGACACTCGCCCGGTTCGAACAGGCCATCGCGTCCAGCATCGAGGCCATCTTCCTGCTGCTGGGCGACTCTGGCGTCGCGCGCCGACAGGACCCTATTTCATGGGATAAGCTACACGAACTCCACGTGGCCCGGTCAACAGGATTCTGGGGCTCACCCTAAACCTCCGGACACTAACTGCCGGCACTCCGCCGGACTTTGTTTCCGCCACCATTTCCCTGCTACGAACGACTTGGGGTCCCCACCGCCGCTCCTTCCACGCAAAGGAGGCCGAGGAGCTCACAGGGAAGCTCAATCACATCGCATTCAGCGCCGTGGTTAAAATTCCTCCTCGGGAACATATATGTTTCCATCGCGGCGCCCTCCGCCTCAACAACTCTCACCTCGTCCGCACCAGTCAGCGGTTCCGCAACGCACTACGCATCATCCGCACTGCCGCCGCCTCACCCTCGGGAGTCGCGCGGGCGTTCCACACTAGCGACGGCCCGCTCAGTACACGGCTGCCCCCTCCTCCATCACATCGGGCCGACCTCCGCAGGGACCTGCGCCTTATCGAGAGGGCCCTGTCCTCTCCCTGGTGCCCTACCTCATGCCCCATCGCATACCTTATCCCACGCATCCCCGCCGGGACGGCCCGCAGCGACTCCAGCCTGTTGGCTGCAGGCGGTACTGCCCCGAGGCCAAGTTCTGGTGGTATTTGAATGGCCCGCGAAGTCGGCGCCGCGTACCCTCAAGTACATCACAACTTCGGGACAACCCAGCCCTGATCAGCATCAACTTCGCTCGAGTATGCGGCACAACTCATCACAATGATGGGGTGCCACTTGCACCACCTCGAGACCGCGCGCCACTCGGCGACCCCCACCCTCTCTATCGCCTCGAGTGTGACAACACTGCCGGGGAACTGTGGCTAACAAAAGGCTGCACCTCCAGCACCACCGGCCGCGGGCTCGCCCGGCTTGAGGCCGCCCTGCTCCTCGACCAAGGCGCCGGCTACCGCCGGGCGTGTCGACACCAAAACAAATGTCATTGCCGACGGCATCTCACGTATACCGTGCGAAACGTCTCTCACTCACGACTTCCCTCTCCTTCTCGCACAGGCCCCCAGCTTGCTTGGTTGTCGGCGCTTCCTCCCCAATGCCGACCTCATCTCCTCGATTGTGGGCGTCCTATTGCGGACCGTTTGCTTGGATCCTCTCACTGCAAGCAAGCAGTTACTGATCGATCCCGGAAGATTCACTTCCTCTCCTGGTGCCACGACGTAGGCTTACCCGACCCCTGCACTCCAGAGCTACCCCTTCAGGGCCGCAATTGGGTACTCGCTTGCTACGCCGTCTCGCTCATCCGCGGCCGCACCATCACTGGCGTCGCGGTCGGCATGCGGCGCTGCTTTCGGGTACATAAAGCAGGCCTGCACTCTGCACACCGACCGCGGGCTACCCTGCCCTCACCAGGTCGACATTAATTACGTTAAAATAATGACCAATGCGATAAAAAAGTACGAAGTAGTTCCTAAACGCAAGGAGATGATCTCCGATAGCATGTTTCACTACATTGCTAACCTCGCCTCCGGGCCTCTGCGGACTCACTCGTCCGCGCAATCGCAGACTGGATTGCACTCGGCTGCTACACCGGCTTCCGGAAATCCGAGTGGTGCAACGACCACCACGCTTCGCCGACACCATCGATGATCCTAATTGGGGCGATCGCCAGCCCACACTGCCCGTCGTCGTGGAGGATTTCAGTTTCTCCACCTCCACAGGCCGCCGCGTCCACGATGTCTTCGCCACACCCGACGCCGACATAACCTTCACGACCCTCTGTTTCCGCAAGCAAAAAAACAATGACAATGGCCAATGCCTCACCTACCGGCGCGGGACGGACTCCAACTGGATGTGCCCGACACAAGCCAGCCTCGACATAGTCCGGCGTGCTCAACGCCTCGGCACTCCCAGCGGCTACCCGCCGCAGTCTACCTCGACCCAAACACAGGGACCCGGCGACAGATCACAGCTGCCCAGTTCGCCAGCTTCCTGCGTCACGTCGCCCACAAAGTGTTCGACATCCCCGCTGGTCACAGCGATCTCCTCGCCTGGTCCTGCCACTCGATGCGCGTCACGGCGGCCAACCTCCTCCACCGAGCCCGGTTCTCCGACTCTTACATAAAAAACCGCCTCCGATGGCGCAGCGACACATTCCTCATGTATCTCCGCAACACATTCTACACGGCCGACCAGCACACGAAGGCCATCACCCTCGGGCTCGATCCTCCCACACGGGAGCACGCCCGATCCCTTGAGCCGCCGCGAGGAACTCCTCTGCGCCAGCGCAGCCTAACGGGAACCACGCCAACGCCGGTCCACAGCTTCTTGACAAACTGCGCATACGTACTAGTCCTTAACAACTAATCTTTGTGTTATTCAACTCAATTTCAGTAACACCAGTTACTGATCAATACATTCACTTTTACTATTAACTTAACAAGTCTCTCTACTCTTTAACTACAACACTAACTACTCCGCCGCCACCCTCCTCCTCTCCCCGCGTCAGTCCGAGTGCACAACCTCGCGAACATACCGGTGCCGACAAGGCGTGGCTCGAGTAGCGACCTCCCTCGCCCGGGCGTAACTGGCTCGGCGGTCGCCGCCGCCTCGTATTCCTCCTCCGTCATCTCGGCGTCCCGCTGTCCCACTCGATCTCCAGCTGCTCGTTGGCCGACTCGAAGTAGTCGTAGTCCGCTCCTGTTGCAACGCGTTACACACAATGTCAGCTCGTCCGACAGCGGCGACTTAAATTACCCGGGACTCACGGGGCGGAACTTCGACCGTGTACCGCCCCCGTACAGCCCGAGGGCCCGGGCGTGCGGTTAGGCCCGTGCGCCCCGCGCCGTCGGCGAAGGCCGGAACCTATCATTCGGGTTCCCCTCGAACTTGCCCTTGGCCGGGTGGCGCGCGAACAACTCCGCCAGGGTCTCGTCCACCCCCCACCAAAGCACCTGCGGCGAACAACCAGCGCGTCAGCAACTTGCATTTCATCGCTCCTGCGCCGGCGTCAGGACTCACCTGGATCTCGTACCACCCACCCAGCTCCTCGGGGATGACGCACTTCACCCGCACGTGGAGCAACCCAAGCGCCGCCAGCACGCGGTCGGCCTCGTCCGGGGGCAACCCACGCGTCGACCAGTCGACTGCCTCCCCTCGGAGGACGCGTTCCAGGTACACGGCGCCGGCGGTCCGGCCCCAACCGCCCCGGCACGAAGTCTACGCCTGCCATCCGCTGCTCCACGTGCGCGCGTCGGTCGCTCGCCGCCGCCAACTTCGTGAAAGCGCCAGCGCCACACCGGCCGGCCCCGAGCACCTTCAGGTGCACCCGGTCATTCCCATCCGGGATCACCCAATCCCCATCTACTTGCGTTCGTGCTCAGGCTGCCGCCTGAACCAGCGGACATCTCTTCCGCGGACATCGTCTCAGATATTTCTGCCCTCCCCACGCGCGTCGTGGCGTCATCCTCCACGATACTTCTACTCCACCCGGTACGCACCAGATGCATCCCAGTCCCATACCTCATGGAAAGATTTTTTCTTTTTCTTTTCTTTTTTCCCGCTCCTGCCTACATATGGCCGTCTGCTAGATGCCTTCACCTCTTCGCACTTTGTGTCACCTCGGTGGCACGCACGTCATGTCTCTACGACTACGTCAACGGACTCCTCCCCAACATGCCACACTCCACCGCGCCTCCACTCCAGGAGCGCATGGGTAGTCGCGACGAGCTTCAGCCAAGCGTCACAAGTAGCGAGGGACGCATACTTGTCTAGTATTAGTCCATAAGCCCGTTACTTTAGGGACTTTGTTACATCCCTATACACTATGTCCCACTACCTACTACCTATAGTTATCTCTCACCCACTATAGCAATCTAGCAGACAGCCGCATGCAGCCTAGGACCAAGGCGCCGCGTGGTTATTCTGCTTGCAGAATAGCCAAAATTATTTATGAGCAACTGCCAATCATGGCAAAAGGAAGGTTTTTTTAGAAAGGACAATTCTTGGAAATAAGTCCGTATCCTCAAGATTGAGCCTATTTAGGCCAAAACGGACAAATCTTGTCAGTATGGATGATTTTCAAGAATCGTCCTTCGCACAAAGATTACTCCGTATCACGTAGGAATCAGTAAAATTTCTACTAAAAAAATTAACTTTCATCCTTTCTACCAAGAATCGTCTGAATTCGCCTGAAACGGTGTTTTTGTGTGGATCCTGCAACATTTTAGAGAAGGAGGGTTGTCAGTCAACTGTTTGATGATGTTGGAGACATGTGTCAAACTACGTCAATGATGCTTGATGGTGTTCATCATCAGAGTCATGTGAAAAGTGTGGCTGTCCCATTGGAATGTCACCATTTAAAGTACCATACTACCACAATACCAGTGAGGGTTGTGTAGTGCATGAGAGAGGGCAATGCACATTATTTCACACAAAAACATCTTCTGGCAAAGATACATGAATGGTTGGCAAGGAACCTAAAAATCAATGGATGCCACCTAAATCTAATGTAGTAAACTAAATAAAATTTTTGAAAACACTATAGATTCTGAAGAGATCATATTAGATTTTCAAATTAGATAGTCAGAATATTTAGAGGAACAACAATCCTGACAATAAAGATGATGATGAGTATGATAATGGCCCGCAAGACCATCCGTCTCATTTTCCGTCCTCTCTATCTTATTGGCATCATGTGTATCCGTTGCTGCTCCGTCACCCATTGACATTGACCTAGCAAGAGACCTAGAAGTTCTCACGTGTTGATGAAGTTCTACTCCAAGGAAAGTCAAGATGCATTGGTTGTGCAAATCAACCATCTGGAAGACTGGTGGAACTTGTAATTTGTTGTTGATTTCCTTGCCTATCCTTTTGGCATAGACAAGCCCTTTTTTGATGTGGGCTGTGACCGCATGGGTATCAGTACTCCCTCATGCTGCCCAATGACTTTTACAAGGTGGATGTTGAGAATCCACGTCACGTGTATCCTGGTAAGGAATCATCCATGCTTGAGGTCTGTGCCCAAGTTATGGTGTCATGTCCAACAAGATAAGGGCTGGGCCTTTCCCATGGAAGGTTGAGAAGTCTGTCACCCTTCTCACCACTGATATGGAGAGTGACAAGGACGTGTTTGAAGTCCTTCGTAATGATGACAATGTCCCACTTGGAGCTGAGTGTCAGATCCCATGTGTGGTTTGTGTTGTTCTTGTGGGAGAAGAAAAGCCACATAGGATTGAAATTGAAGTGGATGGAAAATATACAACTTATGTGTGGCACCAAAAAACAAATGAGGCAACCACCTCACACTCCTCCCATCCCAGCTCCTTCCATTGCAGCCTGTGCCTCTCCTGCAGATCCTTATCCTTCTTTTGGATGCTTTGAAAGTTTTACTGCCTTTTACCAGGGGCAGGTGCAGCAGGAACGGGCTGTGGCACAGGATCCTCCCCTCAAATTGGCAGTAATGGTGTCTGAGGAATTATTCCACCTGTTGTCTTGCCAGTGGTCCCTCATGTGGCTGGGGCTGTTCAACTTTCTCCTCCACCTTTTGGGAATATCCAAGAAAATAGCAGCTTCACTGGTGACATTTGTGATGACATATCCATGTCATCAGCTGAAGATGCTGCTAGGCATCTATGTCAGTATAGTGATACGCTCATACACTCACTATAGGACTAGGTCCGAGAATGATGATCCCACTGTTAGTGACAAGGACCACAGATTTAGAGATATGTCTTGACATGATCTTTTCAGTCGTGAAGTCATAATTATCTCTCTATTATATTTGTCTAGAGGTAGATAATTACTGTACTCTAGCTATGAACTCTATTAAGGAAAAATTCGAGCCTTACCAATATTTTTTTAGTCCCTAGATTTTATTTCTAAAGGATCTTTTTTTTAATTTTAGGCCAGAGAGGCATTCCTGCTCCCAAAATTATTCTCAATTTTAGAGAAGTGTTTTCTAAACACTATTGTTCCATCACCTTTCCAATTGTTTCACCGCAGAACAAACAATTCATTTGCCACTGTCATGATCATGGCAGCAGACAAGGTCCACAGCTACGCCCTTCCCAAAGCTCCATCATAATCAACAACAAGTAAGGCGACTCCAAAGATGAGACCTTAAAGTCCATGGCTAGACAGCATGCAGCACCAGTTGCAGAGTTGCAACAAACCCACCTCCAGTTGTGCAGCAGCTGCTGTCTCTCCAGTTGCTGCTGAAGTCTTCATTGCGGATCCTTTACCTCCAGCTTTGCCTCCTACTCTACCAAATGCTGCTGCCACCACACAAAATCCCCAAGCAGAAAACCCCAAAGTCTGCACAGCTGCTGGATGTTGGAAGAAGAAGGCTTGCAGCAGAAGATGCTGATGAGGCCGAGGGTAATGGGGATGAGAATGAGGATAGGCCAGGTCGGGTAGAACTAGATGCAGCAAATGAAGTTGGGCAGGCGAATGATTGGAGTGTTGCAGGTGATTCTTGCAGTGGTGTAAAGAGTAATCTTTCAGTTGTTTTTTGTTGTTTCCTGGGGCACTTTTAGAGTGTCACTCCCATTACTAACCCCAGGGGACACCATTGTAGGACGGGTGTCCATGACAACAAAGAACCATTTTTCTTGCAAATGATGTTGATGATATGAAATCAACAACACCAAGACCAAATGCAGCAGCAATATGAACGCGATGAAGAATGAAAGGGGTGTAGAGCAACATATAAAGCCCAACAAGAAGAATGCTGGATTCAGATGCAAATGCACCAAGAATCAATGAGCGACAGTCACTATTATGACAGCAATAATGCTAGTAATGATGGGAAGTCATAGATTGACATAGGCCAAGAATCAGCCTTTTTTGTACCCCTGGGTACAAAACCTAAATGGAGCATTCTCAGGACCCCAAGTAGGAGAGTCCACCTCCTGACGGCATGGACTCCCTAACACTGAAGTTCAGAACCCCAAACAAGAGATCACCTTTAAGGAAGATCTGAACATCCTTGAGAAGGGTATGGACATATCATATTGTGTAGAAATCTACACAATGATTGTTTGCATCGTTTGGATTGAAATGCAGTTCCACTGCCTTTCCATCCTCACAATTGGAACAAATATAGCTCATAAAATCAAATCTTTGACACCTGTCGAGACTACCTATAATTTTCGCGTGATAGTTTTTACGATGATTTTCGGCTCAGGTCAAATCTATAGATAACCTTGGTGCGACCTTCGCGCACCGAAACCATCGACATCCAACCCTTCCGACACGAGGTACGCTAACAATTTTTTGTCGCGAGTGGCAATTATTAACTTTTTGTGGGAGCGATACATATTTTTGCACGATCGACGATCTCTCCAAAATCGGCTACGCGATCGACAAATTCCTACGATTTTGCGATGAAAGAGTTATCCAAACATTTTCCCACAATCAGCGAGTTTAGCAATAAACTTCGAGCGACGATCTACGAGCTCTATAAAAAATTCTCCCGCGATTAGCAAGCATAAGCGATAAACTTCGAGCAATCAACTTCTGCGATCGGGATTCCTACGAGTCGGATTTATTTCATGATCAAGAATTCTCGCGAAATAGTTGGAAGCAAGACTTTCAAGAAATAAAAGTTCACGAAGAAATATTTAAAAATAAAAAAATAAAGAAAATTCTTTTTCGAGCTAACCTCAACAGGGCACCCAAGACCTTCTTCAAGGCCTTGTTTTATAATACACCCCTTGGAGAGGCAATTAAGAGGATGTCGACCAGCAAGTCAAGCCCAGAAGGACTCAAGCCGCAGGAGTGTGAACGGAGTTCAGGGAGGTCCAAGCCACCCATTTCCTACATTCCCACTGCCATGGACACTCCAAAGGTAATCGACAAAATCAAGTTCTCCAACAAAATGACCTTGCCTGTCACCGTCTTCAACGAGGGAAGTCCTGAACAGTTCCTCAACCATGTCCAGACCTCGATGGAAATAATTTCCCAGAGAGGCTTAGACACGGACTCCTAGGAAGCCTGTAAGGCAGATAAAAAGGCTGAGGCAAAACTGACTGCGGCCACTGCGGCCAAAGCCAAGTTCAAAGGGACGGATGAAAATTCCCCCATCCTCCAGTTGTGGAAAAAAAGCAACTGCTGCTAAAATCCACACCAGTGAGGCCATAGTGTCCGCTGGCCAAGCGATCTTCCTGTAGTACTCCACTAAATTGTCGGAGACTGCCCGTCGTCCTTGGACCACCATCGTTGGGGAGCAAATCAACTGCGAACCCTGGACAGATGTGTATGGGACCGAGCATCCCACAAAACGCCCGGCATCTTGGACCTCCTTTCAGGAATGTGTCCAGTTGCACCTGCCGATCGTCTTTAGGACTGATGCAGCGGAGCAGGAACGTTTCTACATCAGCAATGGGCTGAAGAAACCAAACAGGGTACCCATCAGGGACTTTGTGCAGAGGATCCAACGCCTTAACGGGTTTGTGGAACTCTTGCCGTGCCTATTTTACTCTTCAAAGGCTGCAAAGTCTACGAAAGTATTCGGGCCATTTGATGATGCCAACTTGGCAAGCCACATCCTCAGGATGGTTCCCAGGAACTGGCAGGACCAATATGAGCTCAGTGGAGCCTTGGTACCACAGAGTGTCAGGGAACTTCTCAAAGTCCTTGAACGCATCGAGAAGGCCTACCCCACCGAAAAGGTCGGAGAAGGACCCAAGCCGTAGCCAAGGCTAACGACTCATCTAGGAAGAAGATGGTCTCTTTTAGTGACCGGATTCGGAAGAAACGTCGCACAGAGAAATACTGTTGTCTCTGCAAGAAACATGGGTACACACATACCACCCACAACACTCCGGATTGCCGGTAGTATGACTCCAATGGGACCCCAAAGTCAAGCTTCAAGGGGAGAAAACCAAATGGAAACTCTCGTGGACTAGAGAGACCTGCTTGAGGAGGAAGTAGCTATGCCAGCTATCCGCTAAAATCAACAAACTTACGAAGTCCAACAAGAAAATGAAACACGCTATCGGAAAAAAGAAGCGTAAGCATCACGACATGAGTGACAGTGATGATTCAGACTCATCTTGAGATGATGGGTTGGGGAGTACTAAGAAATTGTGTAGTAAAATTGATTATAATGAAATGATGAACACTTATCTTAGTCCGATAAAAACTTCCCCATGTGCCAACATAACATTTTCTGGTTCAAACAAGACATGTTCGAACCTGGCAGAATAACTAGGAAATCTTCCAGCCAACCTTACACAGAGTGAAACAATAACCGAATTTTTGGACCCCGAACTGTCGGGTGACCTTTTCAATAGTGTGAACTCCCCTTTGACAGGTAAAGAAGGGCAGGTCACTACTGTAGTAGCACAAGCATGCTATAAAGCGTGAAAATCTAGCCCGTAAGAATACCGAACACTCTACAGGTCGTCTTACCAGAAAAACAGTCATCAGGATCCTACTAGACAGTGGATCTGCAAGACAGGCAACTTTGGACTTTGGCGATAAGTATCACCAGATGGAGTCGTCCAATGTCGTCCGATGTCATCAGTTGACGTCACTTAAAAATATTGGGTCATTTCATGCCTTCACTACGGGTCGTTAAAATGTCGTCAGGTGTCGTCACTTGGGCCGTCGTTGTGTCATCAGTGTCGTCACTTGGGTGGTCAAAAGGACTTCACGGTCGTCACTTGTGTCATCAGTTTGTCTTCACTATGTTTTTATCTGCCTTACAGTTTTCTCCGTAGTCCAGCCTCTCTGGGAAATTATTTCCATCGAGATCTGGACATGGTTGAGGAACTGTTCAGGACTTCCCTCGTTGAAGACGGTGACAGACAAGGTCATTTTGTTGGAGACCTTGATTTTGTCGATTACCTTTGGGGTGTCCATGGCAGTGGGAATGTAGGAAATGGGTGGCTTGGACCTCCCTGAACTCCGTTCACACTCCTGTGGCTTGAGTCCTTCTGGGCTTGACTTGCTGGTCGACATCCTCTTAATTGCCTTGCCAAGGGGCGTATTATAAAACAAGGCCTTGAAGAAGGTCTTGGGTGCCCTGTTGAGGTTAGCAAGAAAAAGAATTTTCTTTATTTTTTTATTTTTAAATATTTCTTCGTCGGCTTTTATTTCTTGAAAGTCTTGCTTCCAACTATTTCGCGAGAATTCTTGATCACGAAATAAATCCGACTCGTAGGAATCCCCGATCGCAGAAGTTGATTGCTCGAAGTTTATCGCTTATGCTTGCTAATCGCGGGAGAATTTTTTATAGAGCTTGTAGATCGTGAAACCGTAGGAATTTGTTGATTGCGTAGCCGATTTTGGAGAGATCGTCGATCGTGCAAAAAAAATGTATCACTCTCTCGAAAAGTAAAAAATTGCCGCTCACGATAAAAAAATTGTTAGAGTACCTCGTGTCGGAAGGGTTGGATGTCAATGGCTTCGGTGCGCGAAGGTCACACCAAGGTTATCTATAGATAGTGACCTGAGCCGAAAATCATCGTAAAAACTATCACGCGAAAATTATAGGTAGTCTTGACAGGTGTGGAAGATTTGATTTTATGAGCTATAGTTTGTACAATTGTGAGGATGGAAAGGCAGTGGAACTGCACTCCAGTCCAAACAATGCAAATGATCATTGTGTAGACTTCTACACAATATGGTATGTTCATACACTTCTGAAAGATGTTCAGATCTTCCACAAGAGTGTTCTCTTATTTGGGGTATTCTGAACTTCCATGTTGGGGAGTCCATGCCGTCAGGAGGTGGACTCTCCTACGTGGGGTCCTGAGAATGCTCCATTTAGGTTTTGTACCCAAGGGTACAAAAAAGGCTGATTCCTGCTCTATTTAGGTTTTGTACCCAGGGGTACAAAAAAGGCTGATTCTTGGCCTATGTCACCATCTGCCATTTGTTTCACCATTGAAATACTCCATCATCATTAATAAGATTGTCATTATTACCATATGTTAGCTATCCCAAAACATTTCTCTTTCTTTCAGGCTCATTGTTGACTGAGAGTGAAAAAAAAGTCACTTTGTCACACTTCTATAAAATCACAGATACATCTTCTCTTACAGCTCATCTTGCCTTCCAACTTCTAGTTTCTCTCAGGGGCTAAGTTCAACCATATGTGTAGTAATTCTATCCATTTGACTTCTACACATGTCCACTTAGTTTAAGGGTGTGTTTGGATCAATTAAATAGAAACAAATCGTCAAAAATATCCGATATACCCTAATATAGTTCCCATAATGTTCCATGTACCCTGAATGCTCCCCATTCTTTCTTGTTCTTTTATGTTCTTTGTATCATTTCTAAGTGTGTCATTCTTCCTAGCTGTATAGAAAAATGACATAAGTTGTGCCAAAAAACTGTACCATCCTAATTCCTATTCAAATTTATATTTTCCGTTGTTCCCCATTTTTGTGAGCCAGAACTCAGCCTTCTTTCCCATCCATTTTATGCAGCCATCTCCCCACAACTAACCACAATCAATACATCTGCACTGTTTTGTGTGTCAACCATCCCCCAAATACACAAACTGCCATATCTCGGCTTCTATTCATCCGTTTGACCCATCTCTTCACCATTCCTCGTGTGTACGATCCTTGCAAGTATTGTCATGTGTTGTAAACGGCTTTGGAACGGCTCGTTCTGGATGCATTTTGGACCTTCTGCACTGTTTTGTGTGCCAGCCATCCCCCAAATACTCAAACTGCCATATCTCGGCTTCTATTCATCCGTTTGACCCCATCTCTTCACCATTCCTCAAATGTAGGATTCTTTCGTCTAATTTTATGTGTTGTAAACGGCTTTGGTATGGCTCGTTCTGGCTGCATTTTGGAACTTCTGCACTGTTTTGTGCATCAATAGTGCCCCAAATACACAAACTGCCATATCTCAGCTTCTATTTGTTGGTTTGACCCCATCTCTTCACCATTCCTCATCTGTAGTATTCGTTCAATTATTTTTATGCGTTGTAAACGTCTTTGGGATGGCTCGTTTTGGCTGCATTTTGGAACTTTGCACTGGTTTGTGCGTCAATGGTGCCCCAAATACCCAAACTGTCATATCTCGGCTTCTATTTGTCCTTTTGTCCCCATCTCTTCACCATTCCTCATCTGTACGATCCTTGTAAGTATTTTTATGTGTTCTAAATGGCTTTGGAACGGGCCGTTTTGGCTGCATTTGGTACCTTCTGCACTGTTTCGTGTGTCAATGGTGTGCCCCAGATACACAAACTGTCATATCTCGGCTTCTATTTATCCTCTTGAACCCATCTCTTCACCATTCCTCATCTGTAGGATTGGTTTGAGTATTTCTATGTGTTATAAACGGCCTCAGGAGGGCTTGTCTTGACTGAATTTTGGTTCTTCTGCACCGTTTTGTGTGTCAATCCTACCCCAAAAGAGGTATCGATGCAGCTAGGTCCTGTGGTCATAGCCTTAGGGAGTGTTGAATTATTGTACTAACATCTTTCTTTTCATTCTGAATCAATTAGGAATGGAAAAAACATGAATGTCAACAACCCTCCACCTTTCATTCGTCCATGGCACCCAGGAGTGAGTGTGCCCCCTCATCAATGGGATTGCTCCAAACAAAACCGCATCAATGTTCTACACAAGAAGCAACACTATTCATTCCCTCCATCGCTTTCCAGCACTCCTTTCATTCTACCTGTTCATCCTGCCTGGAATAACATTTCTTATCAACTGATTTTTGCTTGCCAACTGGATACTCTGACTCCCAATGTTGCTTCCAGTTCCGTTACAAAACATGTGGTGCTGTCTGACATCTCCAACACCTGTCTCCAATCTCCGGTTAAGAAAAAGGTTGAAGAATCCTTACCATCTCCAAAATACGATGTCACACCAAAGTCTAAAAATCCTCCACCACGTGATTATTGCATGTTCAGCTACACCTTTCAAAAATTCCTGAGCAAAGGTTGGATGCGTTTCTGTTGTACTTGTCATTGCAACACTGATTACAAAGAGTGTATTGCAAAGATCAAGGTTCAAGTAAATGACGATGGCTCCTAGAGGATCCTTGCTGAGGGTGAGCACACAGCTGGTTGTGAGGCCAGAAATGGCTGCAAAGCTGTAGTACATGAGGGTTTCCGAGATGTCACCACTGCTATGAAACAGTTTGTTGAGGAGCGCATGAACCACGATGATTATTGCAGAGATCAACCTGAAAAGATATGGAATGATACTGTTGCCCATTTTCGTAAGCTTGTGTGTAATAATTTACTGGGGTATCAAAGGGTCAAGCCAAGGCGCAAGTTTACAATGCTCGGGAACGCTTTAATGGTGGGGATGCAAATGCAAAAGTTGAGCAAATGTATGCTGGAGACAAAAGTAAAGCATTTTTGTGCCATAACCTATCATTTGTCGATGAGAAACAGATGTAGCGTATAATGTGTTTTGGACTGCCTCAGCTGATGAATTTGTTGTTGTACCCTTTGGTAAGTGTGTTGATTGTATAAACGAAAAACTCTGCAGGATTAACTCACTCTGCAACAATTCTACTATTAGGTGCAAATGTATGTAGTTGCCACCTTCGGTGTACCTAAACAGTTTTACCAATGCCGTATCATAATGGTCTTTGATGCTGCATGTAAAATTATGTCCCCTGTGCTTGGATTTTAATGATAGGAAAGACCGCAGAATGTTACTGGCAAGTCTTTAATTGGCTCACCTCTACTCTACAAGACTTGAATCCATTGTTTGTGGGTGTGGATTTTGAGTGGAACGTTTTTCGAAGTGTCAGCAACTTTTTTCCAGATGCAAAAGCAAGTGGATGCAACTTCCACTTCAAACAAGCTGGCAGAAATCAAATGAAGAAGCTTCATATCCCAGATGAAGAAGTAAGGTTTGCTATGAGGTTTGGTGTATATGATCTCCTCACAGTTATTCCGGTTCAGCATCTGTCTGCTGGCATCAAATTTGTGATAGAAATGATTGAGGCTCATCTGGAGGAGCTTTATGCAGAAGATATGGCTTCAATCAATAAATCTAAGCAAAGGTGGTGGTTGTTCTTTGAGCAGTATTTCAGGTAAGTTGTGAATTTTGTATCCTTGCACCATAAATATGTGTACTTGTTCTATTTTGAATCATATTCTATTTTGTTAATCACTACAGCAATTTCTGGATGGATGAGGAGGTTCTTCCCATCTGGAATTTCAAAGGCCAAGTTGGTCAATAAGACTAACAATGCTCTTGAACGTTACAACCATCATTTCAACAGTCTTTTTGGCCCTGATCACCCTCGGCTAGTTGCCTTTGTCATAATTCTTCGTGATGAAGCTGATAGGATTGTTCAAAGGTTGGAAGATGTAGATAAAGGTAGAGAACAGCCTCCTGAGTATCTTGAGCCTGTGTTCCCTAAAATTCCAGATGAGTTCTGGGAAAAAATTGGAGTGAAGAAAGCAAAGGGTAAAACTGGTGGAAAGAGGAAGGGAATGGCTGTGGAATAATTGTCTGGATGACTTTTTTGTTCGGGGCCTCATTGTGTGTTTTTAGTCTTGATTTTGGAAGTGACTAGAAAAATTTTTAAAGTAGTGATATTGAATGTTATTAGTGAAAAATGAGTTAGTATTATGGAGAACAAATGGGGGACGGGGGAGAAAAGGGGGACCAAATTAGAATTTACCAAATATCCAACGTACAAAACAAGTATGGAAGTCGCTGATGTTTTGTTTGTGTGATCTCAATTTTGGGGCCTTTTTTTTGCCAGTCCCTGCAAACATGTCATATTGTTATGCATCATATTTGATTGTGATATCCAACAAATATATTCATAAATATATTTATGTAGTATTTCTAGAGAATTAGGAGCCTGACATATCAAGATGAAGTCAATATCCAAATGACTGCTGTGTCTCTTGGAATGTCTTACATGAGCCTGCCAAAGTTGCAGGACAATGAAACCAATGACACAGGGCAAAATTTCCTTGCCAATGCACATATAATGACACCTTGTTTCATTTCACATTAAATTCAGATTGTTGTATCTACACATTTCTTATTTTTGAGAACATTTGCATCTCCAAAATCTTTTCTGTAGTTGATTACTACACAATGGCTTCCTTGAATTTGCTTGGATGAAGACAATTGTAAAATCACATGGCTTAGTTATGTGAAATATAATAAAAAGCTTACAAAAACGGTTTTTGATGAACTTAGCCTGGAGTATTTGTGATCTGTCATTTTTCCTTGCTTGATGCATATTTTATTTCATGTTGTGATCCAAAAAGTGTCGTATTGATTACTTCCTGGTATGAACAGAAAAATGATGTATAGTCAACAAGTAATGATTGTCAAGTAATTGACCACTCTGACAGGAAGCTTGCAAGAAGCAGTGAATCAAAGACAAACAACAGAGAAATGTTTTTGATGAGCAGTACAATGCATCCTGGAAGTAGTATGTTTTAACATCTGCAATTGACATATTTGTAGAACATATCAGGATGTCCACAAAAAGTGAATACAAAGCATCAATTGCAAGCAGTGCTGACAGTGGTAGGTGCCCAAAAGTATCCAACAGCAGGATAATTCTATTGTAATGTAGACGGATGCAATAAAATTGCAAGAAGTGTGAAGGCATAAAGGCTAAGATGTTTGCTAAGACACAAATAGAAACCATCTCACACTATATCTGCTGTATCCTTTTAAGATTGAGGAGAAGGAGACATATAGAGGCTGGATTGGCAAATTATACATGCTTTTGTTGATTACATTTACACTGTGTACGAGAAAACCTGAGAAAAAACATCAAGTTCTTTAAGTTAAGAAACATCATTCAAGTTGTTGGAGAAATCCACTGCAACATGGTGGTCCTCTTTTACTACAAGGCACTTGAAATTCTTCTAAAGGTTTTGACCCTTGATGGCTGTGTGATGACTATTCTCCTATGCTGTATGCTCCTTTCGTTGAAGTTCACTGGTTCAATTCCTGGCATTGCTCCATTGGTAATGGCTCCAGATGGAGTCTAGCACATGTCTCTACTGTATTCTGTCTTCCTTTGCAAAAGTCCATGTTGGTTGTTGAATCCAACATGTTGCTTGGTCACAACCTTGTGGGTTTTGGCACCATTTCTGTGATCTCCAACTACTTCTGCTACATCCATCATCTTTTACAACTTTTTGTGGAAATTTTTACCACAGCAATGGGCAATCTACATTTCGGGTAGTCAATAATGTCCAACCTACCCTGCACAAAGATCAAGAGGGAGTGTGTCAGTTAAAATCATACTATGTAAGTAAGTGTTATGTAGTAACAGGAGAAAACATCAACTTCTTTTAAGTATAAGTTAAGAACCAACATTCATGCTGTTGGAGAAATACATTCCAACCTGGTGGTTTCCTTTTCTTGAATGCACTTGGTGTTTTTCTACACAATTCCTGTGGTGATGGTGATGGCAAAAATTGCAACATTGAAAAGTTTTTAGCAATGAGTGAATGAAATCACAGTGTGAAGGCCCATCGTTCTTACTTTCATCAAAACTGTCCCATAAAAGTCTACCTTCAAATCTCATCACTAGTGCAAGTATCAGTCATCTTTTTTGCAGCATAAGAAGATCCAACAAGATGAAGAGTCCCACAGACAGAAACACCACTAGAGAGCAAGAGATAAATCAAAAGAATCATCACAGTGGGAACAAAAATTCAATATTGCACAAATGGGATGTAGATTTTGTAAGAGAATTAAGAGTGTGACTACAAGATGATATCACATAAAGATCATCCCAATTGGGAGGCCAATTCAAAAAATCACAGATTTAATTTTATTTTTAAGAGCCTTTATTTTGATGGGAGGTGCAAATTAAGCATAATTAACAATTACAAGTTAAACAAACTTAATCACGCTTACCTTGCTTTATGTCCCATCAAAGTGGAGGAGGAACCCTGAGCAATGGTCATGGAGAGAAAATGAGTCATCATTCCTGGCATAGTTTTTAGAGTACAAAAAGTGGTGGAAGGAATGGTTGTCATGTGAGGGTGGATGGTGGATCCAAAAAGGGAGCAGTGGATGTGTCTAATGTATTACATAGACATAGATGGAGAGGCACCAAAAAGGATTATGATGTCTGCTTGTGCTCTGTTTGGTAATGGCATCTCGTTGACTGTCTTTGCAAGCTACATGCACAGGAGAAAACATGGTTGGTGTTGTTTTTGAATTTCATGAGGCTTGTGCCCCAACAGAAATTGATCAATGTGAATTTATGTGGGATTTGGATTATTAATGCCGACTTTGTAAATTTAACTCAATCTGACAATACTTCATGATGTCAGTAGCCTGTATTGAATTGGATGTTTGTAAATTGCAATTCTAAGAAACAAATAGCCCGGGAATTCACATTTGAATTCCCGCCTGCTATTGTATGAATGTACATCAAATAGCTACTTTGGACTAATAACCCATAATCCATCCAATACTATCAAATATGACTAGCTCTGGCTTGGCCTAATGCCTACAAAAGTGCATTTGGAATCCAGATACATTGGTTTGTGCCCAAAGAAGACCTCCACTGATTATGGCAAAGTATTTTGTACACGTGTTACCAAGCCATGTCAGGAGTGGCGCAGCTGATCCCAATTCCCCATAGTAGTTAAGTTCTTAGGTACTAATCCCAGTGGGCACAATTAGTAGTAAATTTGAAATCAAGATCTTGGCCAAGCCCAAAAATGTAATAACTTCAAAACTTCACCATCCCCCTTCCCCTCATCCCTTTTGCGTTGCAAATGTGCCACATCCTGTCTGCAACCATGTTGGTGGTGACACCAGAGCAAGCTAAATTTTAGTACCTATGCCACCCTCTGTTTCTTGCTGAGCTTATGATCCACATGACAAATGAAAATTGCTTTTTGATCTCCTTTTCTTTCAAATTATAAAAAATCCTCATTTGACCCCCAAACAAATCCCTCACAAAGCATATCATTGCAAGTTCATGATATATGCCATGAATGCATATTGTTTCTTTATCTCATCAAACTTCTGATTATATTTGAAGGTGATAATGATGACGAAAATGATGCATGCAAAATTCCATGCAGCAGTTAGCAGTTCATTTGATTGATGTTTGGAATGAAGACAACATAAAGCAAGAAGCCGCCATCAAGACTGTATGAAATATACAAAAAACCTGCACAGTATATTTTCAACATAGGACTTTGACATTCCAGCATTCATACACTGCAAACAAAAAACACTGGTAACCTTCAGTACACTCACAAAACGTCAGAGTGTACAGGAAGGTTACCAGAAGTTTCAAGAGTGTACAGGGGGCTTACTGGCTTTTCTATACATTGCTTCAGCCACAGTTACATTTATCATGCTAAGCTTTGAAGCAAATAATCTTCCGAGTGTACGGGTGGTTTGTGACTGATATTTTGCAAATCACGAGTTACCACCAGGAAGATTACCTGTTGGGTCTAGTTTAGGTGGCAGTTCTCGGCTTGGTTTTTGAATATTTTTGGTGACGGCTTATTGGTCCTATTATTATTTTCAAATCGGTTTGTTTTATATATGTTCTGCCAATTTTTTTAAACACCCTTCATATAGGAATTAAATATGAATGTTGAGAATTCCTGTCCCACAACTACGTCATTCACTGACTAGGTTAGGGCCCTAACCTTTTCAAAAACCCTCAAAATAGGAATTAAGTACAAATTTTGAGAATTTCACTGGCTAGGCCTAATATTATGTTTAACGCCATGGTATCTACTATATTCTACACAA
>JABMIG010000469.1:0-42500 GCA_013187285.1 Cyclotella cryptica
TATGCAAGGGATGTCCTACAGGGCACCGGTGAGAGGCAGGATAATAATACAAAGGTTGGATGATTTTCCTTGCTCTTTTCGGTGGAGATGTTTCTTGCACATAAAAGAGGGCTTCTATCACGCAATCTCTTTTCATGGGACGAGGAAAATCAAACCCCGGTCCATAATATTTACGGTGACGCTGCTCATTGTAATTTTGAAATGAAAAAAAGAGCTTACGAGGGTGCCGCAATCGTCCGGCCAAGCGGTCAGACATTGAGTTCAGAAGCAATACCAGCGGTGGGTATCAAAATCCCACTCTCAAATAGTGAATATTGATCCCTGGCGAATCCTCCAAAAACACCTTCGTTTTTGGCCAAAAAATCGCTATTTCATGTATTAGTTGGTTTTAAAAGAATGGAGACTAAACAAATTACTAGTTAATTAAGACATACTCAGCTATGTGAACTTTTGTATGTGAAAATAACTAGCGTTTTTAGGCCTTTTTTGGAATTTTCACTCTATTTAACAAACAACTATCACGTGTCATGTTTCCCACCTGCCTTCCTCTTCTTAGATGAACTTGAGTGCCCCACAGAGGTCCTGCTGCCGTCGGATTTGCCTTTCAGGTAGGATAAGTCTCTGATAAGATACAAGAACGAGGGATATGGACTGCAAAAGTGAGGCCTATGTGGAAAGCAACAAAAGTATCATCTGTGTATATCTGCGTTGACATCAGCATAAGCTTCATTCATCCTATCTCGTGCATGTACCACAGTTGATTGTAGTATTGGACCTCTCAACTCTCAACACTCTTTCCATCTGCCCCACTTATGTAATTCCACACCTCCATCAGATAATCCGTGTAAACCTGGACAAAGCACTTTCAATTGAAGTCCCACTGCATTAATGTACATGAATTTACTTCAAATTGCGAGGGAAGGCAATGTACTGCTTTTCAAGGCATTCAATTATTTTCATTTTCCATTCTGCACTATTCAATATTTCCCTACAGCAAACACATTGAAAGGAACAAAAAATGAAAGAGGAGGTTAGTTATGTGGTGAATTCAGTCCTCCATCTTTTTCCTCCATCTGTGTGAGGTGGATTGCAATTGCAATCAAATCCTGATGGGCAAGTGATTGTGACTGGCACGTGATCGTGAGGGGCAAGCGATCATGACGGGCAAAGATTGTGACGGGCAAGCGATTGTGACAAGCAAGCAATAGTGGTGCATGCGATTGTGATCTTTTCGCGAAGGGAAAGTGATCGTGGTAGGCAAGTGATCATGACCTTGCCGTGAAGGGAGCATGCATCACAGGAACAATCATGACGTTGCTGAGGGAAAGTGACGGTGAACGTGACGACTTGCAAGCAATTGTAGGGGACGATGATCTTGGGAAAAGGAATATGATTGTGGACGTGGAGTCATGTGAAATGGGGAAGTCCTAGAAGGGAATATTTGCGATCTTTCGTGATGTGGCTGGTGTGCTTCTTGGCTGGCCTTTGTGATATCCCGTTGTCAGCCTGTTGTCACACGAGCCATCACAATTTTGGCGCGAAATATGAAATTTTGAATCTGTAGGAGTATTAACAGGAATTAGTATGAAATCGCCACAAATCATGAATTGACTTTTTTCACTCAACAGCCTGCAGAAAGGGCAATACTGAAAACTGGATAGCCCCGAAGGAGCACAACACTCCTGAGACATATTGGAAAGTTTCTTAAGCCTTGGATTGGGCGTTTTAGTCACTTCTCTGTGCCAACCATGCCAGCCAAAATAGGCCATTTTGCGTTCTAACACCAACTAAGCTATGTTTTAAGGGTTGAATGGGTAATGAGTCAAAATATGCTATTTCATGTATTTGTTGGTGTTAGGTGGACCGGGGTCAAACTGTGGGTCTTAAGTAATCACAAATGTTAAAAGATACATTTTGGTGCTGCTTATACTACGATAGAAGTTAGTGTATTTATCACCTTGAAATAATATTGGTATCTGCACAAGTGACCCTATTTGCCTTACCATACGATACCATGCCAGTTTCCTGCCAATTGCCGTGTCAACTCTGGGGCAGAAAGCAAAGAACAGTTCATTTCTCCACTCACTGCTCACCTTTACACGGTGCCAAACCAAAAGTCATCTCCTTTCATTCCTCCGTCTCTGACATCACTGTTATCTCAAGAATAGTGTACTTCTTTAGAAATGTGATGTTCTTTGTTGCCTTTGGTAGAGATCATTGGAAAAGGGAAACTAGAAGTGTTAGAGAAAGACTTACCAAGTCCGTTCATGTGGCTAAGGTTGTGTCTTTCCCTGTTGTTGTAGACAAGACTTGCAATGACAACATGAAACAAATAGTAGTAATTCATTTGATAAGTTTTTTTGTCTTGAGTTGACTCATTCATTAAATCATTTATTAAATGAACAGTATGGCTACTGCTATCACTGCAATTGAAGATGTAAAAGCTGCTGTAGCAGCCGCACTGGATGGAGTGGCCGAACCGGTAGCTGAACTGATAGCCAAACCGGTAGCCGAACTGGAAGATGAAGTACCTGACCCAGATGCTGCAGTAGCCAAGCCCTCACTCCGGAAGTCTTTCTCTCTCAAGGACAGGAGAGAGTTTGTTTGAGCCACTGATACCATTGTAGCCACTGGTCTATCTCGCCGCAAAGCTTGTTGTCAGCTTGGAGCATGTTGCATGTGTAGTTCTCATGCGTCAAAAGGGCAATTACCAAGGCGCAGGATCTTGAGAATTCAGAGACATTAATTTCACACAACTTTAGTGGAAGTGCATGCAAGATCCATCCTGGCCCTCCTATTTTGCTGTCTCAAATCAAAGAAGATTTGATTTGTTTTGTCTTTGAGGCAAGGGAGTGAGGGATTCAAGTAAGCATCTGTATGATTCAGCAAGAGGCATCTCTCCTAATGCCAAATTTTCGGGACAAGTCCATTTTAGCCAAGGATGCCGCGGTCTTACGATTCACAAAGAGAGTCAGGCCGTCCCTTCACATGGCTACTCACACCATGCAGAAACACTTCCTTGAAACAGAAGAAGCGTTGCATCACTTCATCTCATTCATCAAGGCAAAGATTGTGGACAAAGATCTATGCAACGTCATCAACATGGATCAAACGGCGATCCCATTTTCATTTCATTTCAGTAAGACCCTGAAGGACAAGGGCGCATGGACCATTCATATTCATGCGTCGATCACACACACAAAGTGAGTTACATTCGCTGTTTGTCTGGATGCCAGTGACCGCATGTTGCCACCTTTGCTTATCTTTAAGGGCACAAGAAAGGGACAAATTGCAAGCTACAATTTTTGTTGTTCCCTGATGGTGGACATTATTTATGTTGACCAAAGGCATGGATGGACAAGCTTGCAATGAACCAATGGATTGATCTGATGCTCGTCCCATGGAAGAATGAAAAGGTGCTGGGGATAGTGCCTCTCCTAATTCTGGATGCGTATTGTGTCCACATGATGGGCAGCATTGAAAACTGAATTTAATTTCTTGGGATTGATATCATCCACATCCCTCGGGGCAGACTTAGAAATAGGGCTGCCCTAAGTCGTAGGTTAGGGCTTTGCCTCCAAAGGCTGCCGTAACCTTAGGTTAGGGTTTTCTTTATTTTTCAGCCCTAACCTAGGTTTAGGGCTTTCAAAAAGGCCAAAAAATCTAGGGCGCCCTACAAGAACCTATAGGGCCGAATCTTTAGGGCTAATTTTTTGGAACTTTTTAAAGCTACTAGATATAGCTAACAACAATGTAGTTGCACCTAGATAATGATTATACATGTTTTTAACATTAATTTAATGCTTTTTCTTCCTCCTTTTACTCTCAAGTACTACAACATCACTTCCACTGCTGCTACAGCTGCTATCACCATCACTGTTATCATCCCCGTTATCTTCATCACTGTTCTCATTAATGTTTACTTTCTCACTCTCTTCTACACTTGCTTCTCCATCTTCATCTGATTCAGATTCCTCTTCTAGTTCTATACTATGATGTGGATACATTTCTTTCCAGATTTCCTTTTCTACCTGTAAAAACATATCATCTTCACGATTTTCCTTCTCGTCCCAGTCTCCACTCTTGTGTCTTAGCATGTAGAGTCTGTAAACTGAAGGTATGTGGCAGTAAATCCTCTGCAAGCAATGTTTCCCCTTTACTAATCTTTCATAAGTTCGAATATTTGTATTGGCTCTTCGTGGATGTGACATGAACCCAGCTGTACTGAACAAGGATTCACAGTCAACTTCAGTAGATATATGAGGACACAGCTGCCCAATTCCTACATGGCTGATAGCAGGAAATCTGTCAGAAAAATCATTCAAATAATGAACAATATCATACCCTCCTTTTTCATCTATATAATTGGCATGATTTCTCTTTTTGTTATCAAGATTCTTGCCCTTTCTCTGAACTGGTCCAAGCTCATAAACAGGTTCCTTTGGATCACCTGCATCATCAATTGAGCCAATAACCTTGACTGGTTTCATTTCAGGTAAATAAGCAATATCATTGTACTGTTGGAAAAGAGCAAACTCGTCCTTTGCTTGCTGCAGGGGACTGGAGCTACTATCGACACAACCTGCTTGCAATTTACTATACTTGTTCGTCCTCACTGGACTTCCATTCACATCCTGAATATCAACTGTCTCACTCTTCCTCTCATAAAACCTTGTCATCCGTTCCAACAAATCATCCTTTCCATTGTCAAACTGCTCTTGAGTGCATATACCTGCATCAATCATACGTTCCTCGCACTGAAGAAGTGGGTTGATAATGGCGCCAAGGATCTTGTAGTCACCCAAAGTAGATGAAACTTCTAGACCTGCCATAAGGGAAGCACTAACAACACCATCCAAGTCAACACTTTTGACACCGCTCACCGTTTTCAATCTCTTGACTAAACCCAGTCTCGTAGCAAATTGGCGCCATGCTATGCGACGGGATAGCTCAATAGATGACATCATCACAACTTCAGTCAACTTGTTGTACTTTGCGGCATGCTCGTCCATATTCATAACATGATCCTCGCTAATAACAACATAAGATATCTCTCTCTTAGTTAAGTCCTCAGCCATCCTGCTAGTGCCATGATTCTTGCTGGAAGTATTCCCGTACATTACAAAAAGGGCAGCTAACAATTCAAGAGCTCGTTGCGCTTCAAACAATTCCCAATGTACAATCACTTGAGCAGACTGGCAAAATTCAGAGAAGTTTTTCAACGGTTCGAGAGCTGCCTCATATTGTTGGTAAACAGACCACTGATTCTTGTCAATGTAGCCACCAGAGAAATCTTTTTTTTTTCACACTCAATGTATAATTGCTCATCAACTCCACAACCACAAACCATACGACGGATGGCAATATCTATATCATACTGATTAGTATTTGCACACACTGTTTCACTATGTCTGGAATTCCATCTTGTTGCGACAGCTGTCTCGATTCGTGTAGTCTTCTTACGCCTGTGCTCTGCTTGAACAGTAGATAGTACCTTCTTCCGTTCTCCACTCCTTTCAATTTTTCCCAGCCACTCATGAAGATGTTTCAGATCCTCACCAAGTTCTGGATTCAAGTTCGTCACATGGTCACTGGTTCCTGATGCAATGTTTGCAGTGATGTTGCATTTGTGAGCATCACATTTGTCAGCAACGATCTTCTGAGAACGCTCTTCACTGGTATGCAACTCAAGTGTAGCAACAGAGGCACCGGCATTTCCAGCACCATCAACTGTATGTGAGCCAATGTAATCAGGCTTTATACCAATTGCACGATGATTTTCCTCCAACCAAATACCAATATTATAACCAGTTTTCTCATAGGCGAAACATAGAAAGTCCAATAGCATTTGTAGCCTAAGAATGCTAGGAGTCATGATGCTAATAAGTTGATTGCATTTATCCCTTGTCATTGCTTCAATGGTAGTTTGGGATACTGCCAGGGTGAGACCGTTACAGAATTGGTAATGGTTAGTCATAATGTTGGCAATAGCGGCACCAAAGGACATCTTTCGTATTGGATCATGCCAGAAATCAGAAGTTGATGCTATGAATGAATTCCTATACTTCAAGAATCCTTCTAATACGATGTTGTGCATCTTGTTTAAGAACATATGGTAAGTGGAATATTTGGCAAATGAAATTATAAGACACATCAGTTCAATTACCTCATTCTGCAATACATCTAAAATGCATCTGATAATACGGAGTAACTTCAATCTGTAGACTGGTCGATGCTTTGGGTTAAGATTACTCAACCAATCCTTCACAAAGGGGTTGTTGAAAAAACTCATGGGGCACCCTGTGGATAGAATCATTAGAGCCTCGCGTATGTGATGATAGAGATCTTCTTCAAAAGAGTAAATCTTATGGGCGGCAACTGCACCAGTACCAGGCTTCTGAGGCACTTCAGCTCCCGACCTCATTTTTAGCAAGAATTTTGCACGAGCAAGAACCTGGATATTCTTTTGAGCTAGTTTTCCATTGACTAACGAAATCAATCGCTTGTTCCATACTCCAGTGTTCCACGTCTTGTTGCCGGGATTTTTTTGTTGAATGAAAGTATATTCCGGCAATAGTCGGTGAACCCATTCACGGGTATCAAGTCCAGTAGGTGTCCGTTTACTTGGTTTTCCAGTTAATTTAAATTCAACCTGGATCATGTGAAGAATTACAAAGGTGACATCAATGTCAAGACGGATTGTAATGGCACACTTGGCATAAATAAAGCTCACATCTAGAACCGCCTGAGACATCCATCCGCCATCATCTCTTGCCTCGTGAGCTGCCTGTTCAAAGTCAGACATAACAACATCCTCTTCGCGCACAACAGATGCAGCAGTGATTGCTTTTCTCTTCAAGGATTCTTTGGCAGCATTGGTCTTGTCATATTCATAGGAATTGATTCGGCCAAGAGCACAATTGTACAACTCCAAACCTTCCTTCACGTGCTCATAGGTTAATCCATCCATTACTTCACGTTCTCCATCCAAATGCTTCCATTCACATCCAACATCTTTGATCATACGCAACTGGTATTTGGCAGTGAACTCCTTTTTCTCAGAGTCATAACCTACCACCTTGTAACAAAAATGATGCCCTTCCATCCCATGTGGAATTTTGTTTCCATAGATGTCATCTGTCAAACATATCATTTTTTCCAACATGAGTGAGGGATGGTTTAGCCGGAAGATAGCATGTTCACTACTTTTGTTGCTGTAGAGTTTTTGTTGCTTCTTATTTTTATTTTTATCAACGAATATGTTTCTATTCTTAGGCATGATGAGGTCCTTTTGATGGTGACAAGAATTGGTATTGATGGGGAATTGGGAAATGGAGGAAAAGAGATGATTTAGCTGTTGAATCATCTCATGCAACAATCAACTCAACATAATTACTTACCGGAAGCAGCACCAGAGAATTGCTCGGAGCGCAGATGGATCTAAATCAAGATAATCACTCTTGGTCCTGTTGATGGTAATAAGAATTGGGATTGATGGGGAGTTGGGGAAATGGAGTTAGAGAGGTGATTTAGCTGTTGAATCATCTCATGCAACAATCAACTGAACATAAGTACTTACAGGAAGAATAGCTCGGACTGTGGGGCGATGCACTTGAATGCGTTCCAATTATGACGACCACGAGAAAGACAAGGGGGGAATGAGGACGATGAAAATGGGAATTTGGACGTGAGATAAACCATTCGAGTGCAGATGATTGATGTACGAGAGAATGACATGATCCCATATCAACAACCGGGTCAGAAACTAAACATCAAGCCAAACGAGATCTAATCCACCATAAGCCCTCACCTCAAATGTGATGAGTCATCTTTAATGTTCAACAATGGACTGTGAGTCGCTGGAGAACGGTCGGTGGACAATGAATTTGATTATGACAATTTTGAAGATCACTATGCCATGTGAGAAGAGGGAAAGATGAGATTAGCAACGATTGAAACATAAGATAAGACAAGACAAATTGAAGCTAAAACGATTCTCGTCATTAATTCAAAGCAAAAAAAAAACCAATTCACGAGACAAGATCACCGTCTTGCAATGAATCAACAATCAACAAGATCCTTTGACGGCAAGTGATGACACTCCTGAATGCCTGCGAGGTCACCAAACCCCGAGGACGCGAATCTGGTTGATTTATCAATTCAAAAACAACACGCAATCCAGTCCAGTGAAGACAGCAACAAATCATATCAAAAATGATCGCATTCATGAATCAACAATCAACCAAATCCTTTGACGGCAAGTGGTGACACTCCCGAATGCCTGCAAGGTCGCCAAACCCCGAGGACGCGAATCTGGTTGCTTGTACATTCAAAACACAAAGTGCAATCCGGTCCAGTGCAGACAGCAACAAAACACAACAAATCAACATGATAAACAGTGTGCTTACTGTTTTTTTTATTAGCCGCCGCCTCCGGTGGATTTCAAGGCAACCAGCAGGTCAAACCGTCGGAAATGAAGTCCCCTATCGATTGATGTGGAGGGGGGATGGTGGCGATGGGTGTGGAGGGAGCACGAGATGAGACGAGATTGGGCGGCGGGAATCTACATGGTGATATGTATATCACGTGCAAAAAAGAATAATGAGAT
The DNA here is from genome assembly GCA_013187285.1 of Cyclotella cryptica. NCBI lineage: Eukaryota > Bacillariophyta > Thalassiosirophyceae > Thalassiosirales > Thalassiosiraceae > Cyclotella > Cyclotella cryptica. Next base: position 8,609 of record JABMIG010000469.1, read on the forward strand.
TGTCTTGGTGGGATTGATGTGACCACGGGGTAAAAAAATTGATCTGTGTGCAGTCTGGGGGTATTTCTAGTGTCGAGATGGTGATTGCTGTCGCGCTGTCACTCTCTTGCTGGCACGTGATTTTGCTAAGAAGAAGGCCACACGAACGTGCGTGCATAGTGGTAACTACATAAAAAACCGAGAGGCGTGATTTTTGCTAAGAAAAAGGCAACACGAACGTGCGTGCGTATAGGCCACACGAACGTGCGTAGTGGTAACTACGTAAAAAAGCGAGAGGCCACGCAGATGTGTGTGTGTGCGTAGAGGTAACTACGTAAAACTATTACGAGTGTACCTTTTTTTGGGCCCTAAGTGGATTTAGGGCGACCTACGCAAAATCTAGGGCTAGTTTCGTAGGGCCAGAGCCTTCAGAATCTAGGGCTCTGTAGGTTTCAGCGAAAAACCTAGTCGCCAATGTAGGTTAGGGCCGTACTAAGGGCTAGGTTTCTAGGGCCGGCCTAATTAAGGGCCCTAACCTTAGGTTTCTAGGGCGCCCTAAATCTAGGGTGCCCTATTTCTAAGTCTGCCTCCGGGATGTACATAACTGTGTCAGCCTGTTGATGTGGGCATACACAAAGTCATCAAGATGCGAATGCAGAACAAATGGGAAGATTGGATGATTGAAGGGGGCAGTTTGTGGACGGCGTGGCTAAGGAGCAGTCCAGAAGATTGGTAGCTGAATAGATCTTGGATGTTTACAAGAACATCCCGGGTCAAAATGCGAGGAATGCATGGATGAAGAACGGCTACGAATGGTTCTAAATTAGATGTAGATTGGTCTAAATTTAGAAAGAACTATTTTTTTTGCCAACAGATCATTGAGGATTAAGAGGGAAACGATTTGTCAAGAAAATTCATTTTTTATAGGACAAAACATCAGCATATGTGTAACTCCGATTATGATGAAAAAGAGGGCACATTCAACAATTCTCGTGGTCTGCCCTGAAGACCTCGACAATTTCAACAATAGCGCCGTCCAAATGGAGATTGTTCTCTCCCGCTGTGCATTCCCAGGCCGCAAAGCCACCACAACACCCATCAGAACCACCACTGTTTATTGCATAACATGCAAGTTCATTCTCCTCAAAAGAGCGTTGACAGAGGAGAAGTCCAATATCCATGTCGGCCCTGTTGTCCACCAAAGAGTTACCACACCCACACGGATACAAGTCACAGCTGCGGCCATAACTGTCAGGCAAAAACCAACAAGAACAATCCTTTCCATGATGACTTCCTTGTCAATTGCTAAGACTAATGCTTGTTGTGCTCTGATGTGTTGTGAGTTTTGCTGCTTTTCGGCAAAACTCAGCAACCAGATGGAGTTATGGGGGCCTATACAGATTGGCGTGATGCTATTGGAAAGGAGAATCCATTCAAGATTGTTCTAGCTCTAAATTGGGGGCTTAAACTGTAGAAAAATCAAAATGTTTATGCGATCAGGCAAGTGGAACTTATACTCTGGTGGTACTTAAGCCCTGCAGTTTACGGTGTAGTAAAATTTACAGGAACTCGATTGTTCCCTCTCTCTCTCTCTCTCTCTCTCTCTCTACATCTCTCTCACTCTCACTCTCTCTCTCTCTCTCTCTCACTCTCTCTCACTCTCTCTCACTCTCTCTCACTCTCTCTCACTCTCTCTCTCTCTCTCTCTCTCTCTCTCTCTCTCTCTCTCTCTCTCTCTCTCTCTCTCTCTCTCTCTCTCTCTCTCTCTCTCTCTCTCTCTCTCTCTCTCTCTCTCTCTCTCTCTCTCTATCTATCTATATCTCTCTCTCTCTATCTCTCTCTCTCTCTCTCTCTCTCTCTCTCTCTCTCTCTCTCTCTCTCTCTCTCTCTCTCTCTCTCTCTCTCTCTCTCTCTCTCTCTCTCTCTCTCTCTCTCTCTCTCTCTCTCTAGGGAACAATGAATATCATACAAGTTCCCGTAAATTTTACTAGGCATCATACAAGAATTGTATGATTTTCCTCGTCCCATGAATAGAGAATTGCTTGATATGAGCCCTCTTTTATGTGCGAGAAACATCTCCATGGAAAAGAGCGAGGAAAATCATACGACCTTTGTATGATTATCCTCCCTCTCACCAGTGCCCTGTAGGGCATCCCTTGCATACCCTGCATGTGGGCAATCATGCATTTCCAGCATCATGCACGTAAGGGGTAATGGATCCCATTTTTATCTGCACTCACAACACGTCCCTGCGCAACACATGCAGCACATCCAGCACATCCAGCACACATCGTATAATAATACTGAGAGAGAGGGTCTATGACAGTCTTCGACCCTTGTAGGAGCATGAAGGGCATCAAGAAGGATGATCCAGTCTGGTCCAGTCCTGTCCACAGCCAGTTCGATCCGTGCATGGGCCATCCCTTGTAAAAACTAGTAGAGCGGCAACAACAGCGCAGTTAACTATTCCACCTTTGTCACGATGAGCAAAGACTTGTGCACCTTTGGACTATACGGACTGACAAGCATCAGTCAGCAGCTCACTGCTCATCACGTGGCAAACAAAACTTGTGTGTGTGGTTGTTACAAAGATCCCTCCTTCGCCCCACAAGTCATGGAAGAGTAATACAGTCAATGGGGCAAAAATGAAGCGGGTGATGATTCATCTGTTCAAGCTTCGAGATGTATGATTGAATCGACCGATCTAGAAGAACTTGCTGCTCGTGTCAAGACTCCACAGAAAGTCATTGTTTCTGGGAGGTATGCTGAGGATGACAAGTTTGAGTTAGTTCGGATGAAATTTGTTCCAAATTTAGAGAGTGGCGACATGGTTCTTTGCCGGGGCCGAGAAGAAAACGGAGTGCTCTCAGGTATCAATTTTACTGTGAGTCTGCTGTTGGTTACTTGACAAAAGAAGCTCAATCAAAACACATTCATTTGTTTGAAATGGTGCGGATGGAGCGAGACAGAGTGTCAGAAATGAAGTCAAACAAGCCCGATGCTTTCTTTGTTGGTGATCACAGCAACATTATCTCCTGTTGAAGCCCTTGGTGGAACAATGCACAATTATAGGCCACCTTGGTGATTCCATGGCATGTACATTATATTCAGCGGGCGTTCGCTGTATTACTGTCGCAGAAGGCATCAATCTACTGAAAGATGCAGCATTTTATATGAATACAGCAATTTGGGGAGAATTCTAAACAATTGGAATGACGAGAAGTTGAAGCTGCACAGTTAATGTTGGCTGCAGGGTCATTTATTTTAGACTTGGTTTAATTTAATATGGTATTTTTAGTGTGTCTATAAGCTAGTATTTCTTGCTGTCTTAATGATAAATTTTACTATGCATTGCAACCTGTGTGTTATCTTAGTCCGTGATATTTTTGTGAAGACTTAGATACTAGTTAGTAGTATGACCTTTTGTATTTCATATTCATTGTTTGTCACTTACATGCATTGGAATTTTCGGATAGGTAAAATCTTAAATTCGTTTTTACATGCTTCTATATATGACCTCCAACCTTTGAACACAATCACATGAGTTTTACTAGATATCAACATATGATTTATAGGTATACACATCATACAAACTTTGTATGATAATCACGAGCGTATATATCCCAGTTCCTCTTAACGGTGAACTATTTCACCGTTAGAAAAATGATAATTGCCTTTTTCTTGCGGTGAACTATTTCACAGTTAGAACCATACTGATTCCCATGCTTCTCTCACTGGACTAATGGCCATATATGAGAAAAAGATTTCAGAAACAATGATCATCCAAATATTATTTTAGAGTGATAAATCCACGTGTTCAATTTTTATGATTACTTACTGCTAAATTATTTATTGTATAAATATCGTACCCAAACTCCCATCATCCAGTGAATGGACTTCCCACCTAGTATTTTCATACTACCGAATCGCACATCCTACCATACCTTCCTATTACTTATGCAGAATTATACACCCTCAAACATCATCGCAACCCCATCACAATCACCAGAGTCATCCTTATTTTCCCCACCTCTAGCGGTATTGGACTAAATGGAAGTAAGGCAGGAACTCTGATATCATATATCATCACTTTCATTGTCACTGCTGCTCCCAAACTCACTCTCTTCTATTTCATCTGCATCTGGTTTACTCTTTCTCTTCCTTCCCAATGCAGCAATGCCTTCATTTTGTTTTCTATGCTCTTCAATCAAATCATCACACTGATGCCATAATTGAAGACAGTAAAAATTCCAAACGGATGACTGGAGAGAGGAATTTCACATGTTTCACACATGAAACTTGTTTGCCCATATTTGTAATTGCCCTTTGAACAAAGAGTGCACTTTGCCTTTATCTTTTCATCTTTTAATGGAACTCTCTCATGTTGAAGGTTTTGGCTGAAGTGCTTGCGCACTGAACTTAACACTGGATCAATCACATCTTTTTCCAATTTGTATCTCTGTACGGGCCACTTCTTCTTTGACTTGTATTGCCTCGAAATCATTTTCCAGAACTGTGTTTGCACAGGTTTGCTCATTCTCCACAATTAGCCCCATTCGAGCCTCCAAAGATCTCTGGTACCTTGAAGACTGAAGAAACCATAGTGTATCCAAACCCAATCGAAAGACGTAATCCTTGAGTGGAAGATCCCTTATTCTTCACTTATTTTGCTTCAATGTGGGAGTATGACCAGGATTATCCTCAGCATTCTCATTAAAAAATTGGGCAATAAGACACAATTGAGCAACACGACCAGTATTCACCACAATACCGCAGATCATACGTAGAATGTAGTGCGACTCAAAGGGAAGTATCAGTCCAGTCATCATCACATTACTAGTCAATTCGGTGTTCTTGTCTAAGCCCCATTTTGACTTATTGTAATTCACCTGTTAAAAATGTTTAAAGACTCCAACTGGACAAAAGGGATCAAATTTGATTGCATCATCATTCTCCATGCTTACTACAACCCGCTTATACATTGCACACCACATTGTATAATGAGTGAGACAATCACAATCATGTTCTTTGCTCATCCAATTGGGGCAGTCATCTTCTGAAATGTATCCTTTCAACAGCAACTGCTTATCATAAAGCCAACCAACTAAATCCATCCCAATTGATTCTACAACATGATAATGACTGTCACAATCTGCATCGGTGAATGTAACTATAACATACTGGAGAACTTCTAATTCATGGTCAAAAGCTACAGCTGTGACAAACAATGCAAACTTCAGGCCAGTAACAGTGGCTTGGTGTAATAGCTGCTTCCTGTTGCATGCAGGGACACACTCCTTAAAAACGTGTCTCCGAAAGCACAATGTACAATTTTTCCATGTCGGGTCAGAGATTTTCTAGCTTCACTTATGGTCTTGCTAGTCTGCCGGGTTTTCATCTCAACAAAAATAACATATTCCTCCTCTTCACCAACACTCCCCAGAACTATTGCATCAGGCGACACAGCTATCCACGGTGCATCCAGGTTATTGCTATAATAATCCAACCTCAAATGCATGGGAGACCCATGTGTGCTGCACCAATCACTGCATGATGAACTCTTCATTCGTTGATCACTGTATCATAAACTGTGAAGACTTGTGCCTGCCAAACCAGCTATTTCCACACGTGGAGAAAAGATGTTATCTTGACTCATTTGTATCACAAGTGAATGACTCGAGATTTCCCCCATGTGTACCGCAGTGAAATGAAAGCGACGCAGGAGGAACCAATCACCTGTACAGTGACCAATCGTCAGTGGACCACATCATGAATCCAGTGTTTCTTCCACCTTCCTTCGAGCAGCACTTGGCTTTGTTTTAGAGTAAAGAAATGAGTTATTGATTGGGAAGTTTGATTTTGGCATTGCAATGAATAGGCTAGATGTATCGTTATTGATGGACCCTGAGGCGGTATTGAAAAAATTGATATCTTCAAAGGATTCTTCTTGTCAAAGATATCACGGACAGCAAAGGCATAAACGGTGCATTTTGTACCATCATTATGTCCCAGCTCAATTTCCTTCTTTGCATAAGTAACTTGTGAACCCGCTGTTGTGGATCCATCAAGCACAAAATCTTTGACCAAGTCTAGTTTGGATTTTTTACCCCGGTCTTCCTTTGCTTCCATCTTTTTTGTAAAATCTTGCATGACTTCAGATGAAATGAATGGGTAACATGAACCAACAGAAGATGCAGACGTTGACATATTATATCCCTTGAATCCAATGGCTGTCAACACTTTCATCTTTCCATATCCACGGTCAAATTTAACTGAAACATTCGTGCTATTTGAAAGAAGGGTAGGGAATCATTGGAACAAATTGATAATATTATCCAATTCAGTTTCACCTTTCACGCGAAGGCGCATACCCAGTAAACAGCCAAGGTGAGAATCTTCTATGGCATCAGCAACAGGACCTTCCTTTCCTGCTTTTCGGTTACTCAATGTCTTGGACTCCACATCATTAGCCCGAGACCCAATGAACTCATCATCCAAGACAATTTCTCCATTCTTCTTATTCATCAAAATGTTAATTGATGGACTGAATGCTTTCTCTTCAAGGATTTCTAGGTTCCGCAACTGGTTGCTGTTCTGCATCCAAGTACCATCTATAAAGTCATCTCTGCTTCTCCCAGCAACATCATATCCTCTCAACCAATGAAGTATTTCAGTTAATCGTGAAGATGGAGTGAGAGATACTTTATTTGCAACCTCAAAATCTTTATTTAGGAAATTGTCGTAAGTCTTTTTGGTTGACAATGTAAAGCAATTCCGAATGAGATAGGTGGATATGATTTCGTAGAACTCCCCTACTGTTTGGATAGGTTATTTTCATCCTTGACGAGTTGTTCAGATGTATGACTTCTCAACTTTTCAACTGCTTCACTATTGAAAGGAACATGAAAGTATTTGCATCATCATAATCTAACCCAAACCTACCGAGGTAGTTATTCATACTCTCAGCGACTTGCTTGAATGTATCAATATATTTATCTGACGAAAATTGAGACAAGTATTCAGTTTCGTCAATGATAGTGAAGGGAGAACTGTTGGGTGAGAAAACAAGTGTCCAACCACCATCTAACAATACTGAATAGCAACTGGAATAAACTTAATGAGCCTATCTCTGTGAGTGTTGTTTCATTCAGCCATAATAGGAGTAGTCCAAAAGGGAAACTGCAGGGAAAATCGTGTTAACAAGCAGCATCAACTCCATCTCCTGTATTCAAATCAAAATATCTTTACAACCGTCTGGACTTATGAGGCAAATGAAATCGTAAAAGATGCGTGCTGAGCAGATCTTTCAAATTGTCCAAGTTTCCTGGTCTAAAGCCACCAGGAAGCCGAGAAATCAAAGAAATTGTGTAGGCAAGAATTTCTGAGCGTCAACTCCATCTAGTAGATTGAAATCAAAATATCTCAACAACCGTCTGGACTCACGTGGTGAATGAAATCGCAAAAAATGCGCGCTGAGCAGATCTTTCAAATGGTCCAATTTTCGTGGTCGAAAGCCACCAGGAAGCTGAGAAATCAAAGAAAGTGTGTAGGCAAGAATTTCTGAGAGTCAACTCTGTTTGCTGGATTGAAATAAAAATATCGACAACCGTCAGGACTCACGAGGTGAATGAAATCGCAAAAGATGCGCGCTGAGCAGATCTTTCAAATGGTCCAAGTTTCGTGGTCTAAAGCCATCAGGAAGCCGAGAAGTCAAAGAAAGAGTGTTTTGGAGTTCATTGTGTTGCTGTGAGTGCCATGAGAGGGTTTTGGTGTTTTTTTGTGGAGAGAGGATGACATGCACCTACCTGCTTAACTTGCACATACAACATTGGCATATATGGCATCTGTGGGGGTATGGTACATTGGCATACATTTTTTCAGATATTATGGTATATGCCTAGCTGTCATGTGTAAATTTGTCATGAATGAGGTTTAAGTATTTTTTTGCAAGTAATGATGCCAAGCCTAAATTACCTGTGAGGGGAAAACTTTGTTTTGTCTTTCTACAGGAGTCATGTAGGAATCGACCAGCTAACGGTGAAATAGTTCACTATAAGGATTTATGATGGGGAAAGCAACCCTAACCTACCGTCTTTACCATCTTTCGCGTGGGTACCAATGAAATATGTGGGCACCAAAATTAGTGCTGGGGTAAAATGTGGGCACGTAATTTTGCCAAATGTGGGTACACACATGTATTATAGCAATATGTGTATGTGTGTATTTAGCTGCAATGTTAGTCTAAATAGCGCTATTCCTCTCCTCAAGTGCAAGCGCCCACTCACTCTTGTGGTGCATTAGAACTTACTAATTCCACAGTACACTATATCGTGAGTGGGACATATCGCCCACTCACTCTGTGGCGCCCTTACCATCCCCGCCTCTTCCTCTCGCTTGATGATTATGTGGGCACCTAATTGAATATGTGGGCACTTAATTGAATATGTGGGTACTGCAAAACTGTGGCTAGAATATGTGAGCATGAAAATTTGCCAAATGTGGGCACCCATGCGAAAGATGGTAAAGAAGGTAGTAATAGGAGCTGCGGGAATGGCCAAAGAAAAGTGGTTTTCATAATGTCTGAGTTCGGTGGATCTAGAAATGATTTTGAGTAGTTGAAAGGATAGTAAATTGCTTCCGCGTAGTTTTATGGACAGAAATATGACTCTGCATAGTTCGACGGACAGAAATATGCTTCTGCATAGTTTGACGGACAGAAATATGATTCTGCGTAGTTTGATGGACAGAAAATCTTTTTCCTTTAGTTTGAAGGATCCATTAAGTGCCGTTTTAGTTGTTCAACCGTTGATATGTAGTTCAGCTGCTATATTTGTAGTTCAATAAAATGTTTTGGAGTTTTATGGATTGTCTCATGTGACGTGAGGACGTGAAATCTTCTAGGACATGTGAGTGGTTCCTTCTTGCATTGACCGCATATGACTATTGTGGAGGCATATGAAGTGACACACCCCATTATTGGCCAACTGACGCTCCCCCCCCCAAAAAAAAACATTGTCCGCCAGACGAGATCCATTATCTCCAAAACCCGTCCACCATGGCCAACGAAACCGTTTTTTGTCTGTAACTCAACAACCAACCGGAGTTTTGACGATCGGATTTTTTTGTTGGATAGCGACTAACCGAACCGACACAACAATACCCTACTCGGGTCCATCTCACCACCAGCGGCTCCACGAAAAATCGTAGACTAAGTCGGCGATTTTGGACTCGAACGACTCCCCACACTTCCCTTCACATTGTCGTCCCCGATATTCGATCATCCCCACCCAAAATCTGCCGCACCGCCCTATTATCTTTTCGTAGGACAGCGCGATGGATTTTTATGATGAAGCAGCAAGAGATCACGTATTTCAGGTCGAGGAACATGGCATTTATGCACAAAACAAAACAAACAAAACAAAACAAAACAAAACAAAACAAATAATGAGAAGTAAGAAGAATCCAGCAACATTGATGCCTCCTACATCATAACACTGCTCAACAATCAACCATTCAAAAGTTTGAGTAAAACAACAACAAAGAATGTTATTCACACAACACAAAACAACACACAACACAAAGCAAAGTATAACATGAGAAGTTAAAAGAAACCGGCAACATTGATCCCTTCTACTTCAAAACACCATGCAACAATCAACCGTTCAAAAGTTTGAGTAAAACAACAACAAAGAAAGTTAAAACAAAACAAAACAAAACAAATCATGAGAAGAAAATAATCAACAACATTGATGTGTCCTACTTCAAAACACAACCCAACAATCAACCAGTCAAACAGTTGCCTTGGACTGGCAGAACAATACCATTGATGAATGGCAATCTGTGGAACAAACAGGTAGCTTCGTGCATGGAGCATCACATACTATTTCAGGTTGTGGTAGGAACAATACACTTTTCATTGAGATGGTAGGCAACCATAGCAACAAAGACAGGAGTGAAACGGAGAGGGAGGGAGTTGAGGAATTAATTTAGGTGACATGAATCAATTATTTAAATTTGCTCAAGCAACATGAAATAGAGTAAGATCACTAGTAACATAAAAAACTTGCCAACATAATCACTAGTACCATGTTTACTTGTTGATTGCTGAAACTGTGGACAAGTCTGAATGAGAGGTAAGGTACCGCCGTTGATGAGGGTGCACCAGCGTTGTTGTTGTGGTTAGCATTGCGAATGTGCCATGGTCTTTACAAAAGAGAAATCATTGACTTCAACAGACTGGGTAGAATGAGGGAGTAAAAAGAGTATTGAAATGCTCATGTCAAAATATGTCACCAATTGAGTTGAAACAGGCCATTTTTTTAGTGACATAGCAGGAAGCAATTCAATACATCAACAATTGTAGCAGCGCTCAAGCAGCAAGAATTAAGTAAAATCACTAGTAACATAAAAAACTTGCCAACATAATCACTAGTACCATGTTTACTTGTTGATTGCTGAAACTGTGGACAAGTGCGAATGAGAGAGGTAACGTACCTCCGTTGATGAGGGTGCATCATTGTTGTTGTTGTAGTTAACATTGCAGATGTGCCATGGTCTTTACAAAAGAGAAATCATTGGCTTCAACAGACTGGGTAGAATGAGGGATTAAAAAGAGTATTGAAATGTTAATGTCAAAATATGTAACAAATTGAGTTGAAACAGGCCATTTTTGTAATGCCATAGCAGGAAGCAATAATACACCAACAATAGTAGCAACAGCCACCAAAGAAAAATTTCTTATAGTTTGTTCTCAAATTAAATTTCAATCATTCACTTTGCCCTTCTAAACGTCCATAAAAAGAATGCTCTCAGAGGCAGATTCAGTCAATCTGCCCTCCTCCATTTTTCCAGCATTTGTGCAATCAAATGAGTTTGCTCAGAAGTTTTCTCCTCGGGCCGCAGTTGAACAGAAAAGGAAACATCAATTACACAAAAAAACAATTCCAGGAAAAATCAAATTGGAGAGGAATGTTAAAGCCATCATATATGAAAGTAACAGTCAAAATCCATTATGACATGATAGAAGTAATTTCAAACTAAATATGATTGTAAAATAAAATAAAATTCACAAAATTACAAATAATTCATAGCTGGCATCAAATTAATAGTCCATGCCAGTGATTATTTAAAAAATCTGATCCACCATGTATCCACTGCACTATACGGTTGATTGTTGATTATGATTATTGTAGCTGAGCATCAATTATTTACTAAGGGGAGCTTGAGAACTGACAATCAATTGAAAAAATCAGGTGTGAGAGACAGGAGATTTATAAAACCATGAAGTAGCAATGTAGTCTTACCTTTTTCTTGATGTCGGAGCTTGTAGGGCATATTGGCATGAGGGTGGCAATGGCGGGATGACAACTCCCTTTGTCTATCGTCATGGACACGGTCTCATAAAATTGTAGTGGTGAAAATGATGTCATACCTTAAAAAATGGGACCAAAACTGTGAAAGTATTTTGGATCATCATGTTCTTGAGAGATGTCTAATTATAAATATTAATCACAGCTAAACTAATAGCTATAGCTTATGTGCCTGTCAAAAAGAATTCTTGGCTTTTAACCCTGACTTCATTTGTCATTCTATCAACCAAGACATGGTTTTATCCAAGATGTTCATATTAAATATGTTGGGAATGAAAGGTTCTATTGAAAAGTCTGGCAGTAATTCGAGAGGCATGGTGGTAGTCTAGTTGGTATCAAGTTGGTATTGACTTCAAAAGCACTGTTGTCAAAATATGAAGCAAGTTGACTTGAAATAGACCATTTTTTATTCATGACTATCAATGAATGTATGCTGTGGTATAGCGGAAAGCAAGTTGATAAATCAACAAGAATTACAATACCAAACAAAGCAATAATCATCCTAGTTCATTCTCAAAAGAAAGTTCAACCATACACGTCCTCCTTCTAAACTCCCATGAAAATAGAATATGTCTCTGTGGCAGATTCAGTCAAACCACAATCCTCCGTTTTCCTGGATTTGTGCCCATAATTTTATTGTCTTCACCCGTTCTTGGCTCCATCGTTGTTTATGGTGCCTTTCTCTGCAGCTTCAACACAGTGAAGTTCCACAGTTATATCTTCCACAAATGGCTTGAAGGTGGTGGTGTAAGACAAAAATTGGCTGAAGCTCATGTATAAGGTTGGTCATGAATATTTAAATTATTTTGAACAGTTCACTTACTTATTCATGCAAAGTTCTTACACATGGATGCGTTGCTAGGTTTGATATAAGGAACCTGGGCTTGTATCTTGCTCCTGCATAACAGCATGAAAGTCTTAGAGTAGAGGAGAGAGAAACGTAAAATTGGCGCATCACTTGGACTTTTCAAATTTCATGTAAAAGATGGCTTTTTCTTAGTACATTTGGACTGGGCTGCCAGGGGTTGGACCATTTGTGAAACTCTACAAGAGTGTCATCTTGTCAGAAAAATATCATTTCGAAGGGAAGGCAGACAAAATGTATGATAGAAATAGTCACTAATGTCAGTGTCAAACAATTCAAGGTTAAGCAAATATGAAAGGTTTCATTGAAACGTTATCAATTATTTTTTACTTCATTAAACTTCCAAGCCATATTAAAAGTATCTCTTCCAGCCCCCTTCCTCTGATGCCGTTCACTTAACAATAATACCTAGGTGTGTAAAGAAGAGGGGGAATTGAAATGACACAGTATAGTTGTCTCTTCCACATTTTCATTGCACAGGCAAACTTGTTATATGTGGAAGTATTATCAGTGTAACAAAAGCACTGTACCTTTTACCCCTATCTTACTCTAATAGAACATCATGTGTGCCCAAGAGTATGTAAGAGGTATCCTATCCTATTGCCTTCTACCAAACAATCATGTAAAAAAGCATGTCAAATGATAATGGGACTTATTTGAATGCCCAAGTAAGAGATGATTCCCTTTCAAACAATTTTTGTACACTAGATATAATGCAATCTGAAACTCAAGCAAGGGTATCATCTTACAGGAGATTTAGTATTATTTCCTACAAAGACAGACACCAGCCATAATGCATAACTCTGGATGAATTGAGAACAGATTAATGGGGTCTCTAAAACAATAATTGGCAAATAAATGATACAAATTGTGTTTAATATACTTAGGGGAAAACGTAAATTACTATTTTTATGTGTTATATTTTAGAGTTTAACGGATTGTCTTTTGTGACTTACAGGCATGAAATCTTCTAGGAAATATGAGTTGTTGATGGTAGTTGTTGTGTATTTTGTGTGATGAGTTGTCTGGGGGCATTTGCTATGTCTCTCATATAGAGTAAAACAAAGTTGAGAGTCACCTGGTCATTCGTTAAGTAATTGTTAATCCCACCCAAAACCTCTAGGCTGGTTCATGCTAGTTCCTCTTGCTAGTTCCCCATTTATGACTTTTAACTCTGACTTACTTTGGCATTCTATCAATCAAGACATGGTCCTATGCAAGATGTACATATGAAATATATTGGGAATGAAAGGTTCCAGTGAAATGCCTGTCTGTAATTCAAAGAGGCATGGTGGTAGTTTAGTTAATATAAAGTTGGTATCGACTTCAAAAATCTACATTTCTTCACAAAACTGCTCATTTGCCCCTCTCTGACTATAGTCAGTGTTACACATAGTGATGTTTTGGAATGAATTGCACTGCTCCACACTCAGGGATGCTGGCGAACATGGCGGTGAAACTCATAAGTGACGTTTCATTCGACAAAGGAAACCTATCAGGCATTGGTGTCGCGGCATATTGTGCAGCCGGAGACATTGGTGGCGCAGCATTCGACTTTGTTGCCTGGGTTGATGATGACGTATGATTTTACGCCATTAGCTGTGAAGAATATGGAGGTTCGAGAGAATTGTCTTGTTTTCTTGAGTTCTTTGGTCAGTATTGCGGGTGGTGTGTTTGTTACGGTTGGGTTGGTCATTGGATGTTTGGCCAATTTGGCTCAGGCCATGGTGAAGAAAATAGATTTATTTAGGGGTTGTGCTGTTAAAGGAAGTATTTGACATCAATCTGGAACAATTGAAACTATAGACTGCTCAATGTTTATTTTGCATAAACATATCGTAATTCTTATATCACTTGTGAAATTAATTAAAGAATTAGGAATGACAAGGTCTATGCCTTAACTCGTTTCGTGCTGGTAAACTCTTTTCATTCTGCTCCTCTTTGTCGTCGTCACCATCGTCATACAACTTTTTGTCCCAGTCCTAAAACAATACAGAGCATTTGCAAAAAGATACATCTTATCACATGTGCTCTCGAACAACAAAAATATTCATTTCTCAAATACAACATTTGACGCACCTTCAGTTTAGAATTCATCATAAAATCATCTTTCAAAGCACTCCATCTCACAGATTTGTCTTTCTTCCCCTCTCCTTTGCCCTTATTTTTTGCACAATCAGCTTTCCCACCCCCACAGACATTTCATTCATTGCAACACCACCACCACCACCTCTCTCACTCGAACTCACCGCCAACTTGATCACATCCAAAAAACCATGCTTCTTCGTCATCTGACTCGCCCCACCCTTCCTCTTCCTCTTGACACTACTCGCTCTCCCCTCCTCATGAATCCTCGCCTTCTCTTCCTCCTTCACCGTTGCCACCGCCTGACGATGTTTTGATATTGTTCAAGCGATGATGGGTTCGTTCGGCCTCGATTTCATGGGCTATGGCCATGGCGTTGGCGGCGAGATTATTTTCATTGGGTGTGCCTCCACCGCCGCATCCTCCTCATTTTTTCTTTGATTTTAGCTTCGTTAATTTTCAAGGGACATTCCGGCGGTGGGTGCCAACGGGAAGTGCATGGCGGTCAAGTTTTCGGAGCGACGTTCTCTTCGTTTTTGGCGCAGGGCGTGTTCTCCTCTTTGTAACTCTTTTGTAGGCGTTGCAATGGCGTGGTGGTTTTGGATAGGACAATGGGATTGTTGGTCTTGGGTGTTTTGGATTTTGATGACAATGGTTCGAGCGTGGATGTACCGCCGAGGAGACGTGTTATGGCGTTGGCCGTGCCGCTACGTGTCAAGGTCGTTTTCGATGGCATCTTTGTCGTCTTTGTAGTCATCGTCGCTACTACTGCTGCCATCTTAATCGAAGCTCTCTTTGCTTTGTTCCGTTCGTGATATTGCCTTTCCTCCAACGCTTTTTGTGCCGCCATCATGTTCAACTGTCTCGTCTTTCATGTTTGCCGTGGTGATGCCATCACCATCGTTGTCAGCATCTTCATCGCTCGACTCCTCATCAGAACTCTCTCCATCACCGCTGATGGCTATCCATCTGCGCGCCATCATCGCCGCCGTCTTGCGATTCTTCTTCGCTCGATCCAGCAAATCAATCCAAATCCTCTAATTCGGCCGCGAGCTGTTCCTTCTCCGCTTGTTGCTTCGCGGAGGCAGCCTTGCCGCCCTTTTTGTTCTTGATGTGATGGCGCACCATTCGTTTGGTCCGTGGATGAAGTAGGTACGGAGCGATGAAACTGTTGCAGTTCGTTGTTGATTGTTACGTGGTTGTTGGCAGGGCGAGGCGGGACGCGATCACCTCGAGATCACTGCTACCAGATGTTCATGATATCACATTGGTTACTGGCCTATTGTGCCAAAAAATATTGTACGAGTAAAATGTGAGTTCACACATCACGGTTCATGAATCCGTGAAATCCTTTAAACCTCAAGGCCAATGTTTTATCAATACATTGAACCAAAAGATAAGACGTAAAACTAAAAAAATATACCCTGAACTAATGTAAAATACAAAAAACTAAAATAATTTTAGTTGCAATACAATAAACTAAATTAATTTTAGATGCAAAACGCTGAACTAATCGCGCTTTTCTTCTCAATACGCTAAACTTCATGCTAATTTCCTTCAATACGCTGAAATCAAGGGGATACTAGTAGTCAAATACAATGAACTTAAAGAAATCCTGGAAAGACGCTGAACTAAATAATGAAGTCCGATTGTTTGTTTAGACGACCATTCCCGCAGCTCCATAGTGAACTATTTCACCGTTAGAAAAGGAACTGGGATATTACCAGCAGCCGCTGCAAGATTTTTTGCAGCGAAACAGATTGCAATTTTTAGAGACAGAGGAAGACGTACATTAAAATAAAGTGGCTTGCAGTACGAGTGTATGCCAAAATGGGCGGGCGCGGGAGCGCGGCGCGCGCGACGTACATTAAAATAAAGTGGCTATGCCAAAATGGGCGGGAGCGCCGCGCGCCAAGCGCCAGCGCTCCCGCGCCCTTTAGTTTGTGAAATCATTTTCTTGTTACACACTCTTTGTGACACGATAACATTCCCTTCAAGTTTTAAAGAACCCTTGTTTAAAATTTTTCGTCTCTATGTCTTAAAATGATTTGTGACTAATGTTCCCTTAAAGTTTACAGAAACATTGTTGACAATAATGTCAGACGTTACACACAAAGATATATTTTTAAAGGTAGGCATAAATTAAAACACTAAGACTACCCATGTAAGTCCAAGCAAAAAATGAATTATTTACAGGTAAGTTGACATCAACTTCATGGTAAGTACCTGTTTTGGCAAAAAGCAAAAAACTGTCTCACTGAAGAAGAAGGAGAAGAAGAAGAAGAAGAAGAAGGAGAAAACGGCTCAGTTTCCAACACAATTAAGATTTTAAAAAAAATCTTGATAGAGAGAGAGACATCAATTGTGTGCAAAACACGTGGCACAATACGACTACATCGGACATTATCACAAGTCACAGACCGGTGTACTACCTATGAGAGCCTAGAGAGAGCCTAGAGAGAGCCTAGAGAGTATAGAGCACGTGCTTCTTCATTGGGAAGCCTTTTTTTTTGTCCGCAGCACTGCACCGAGAACCTCGCGTGGAAGGCAGCTTTCGCGGTCATTCCCTCCACGCAAATAATGGCATCTGGAATTTGGAACGTTCCGAATGAAAATACACGTTCCCTTTAACTCCAAATTCCGTGGCTGTGGGAGGAGTCACTTGTTAGATTGATGATGTCGTACTCGTTACGTTGGATACCCACATATAAAATATGATGTAACTTTTAGCTCGTTTTGGGAATAAGATATAATTGTGATCCAGACGAATGCATCTCGCCTCGAAGTAACTCCCCAACACACTTCCAATGCAACACAACAAGTTACTCAAAACATTATTTCACATATTACTCCTCATCCTCATACCTTCATTTTAACTGTTCTCGAGTCGTCTTGGTGAGTGTCATTAACGTGGCGGGAGTGCAGCGACATATCAAACCAAAAGTAGAAATCAAGGGGCAAATAAGATGAATTACGTGAGGTGCCCAAACATTTCAGATCATGAAGTACTTTCTACCTCTTATCGAAGTTCCTTCGATTTAGGAAAGCGTGATATTGCATCAGAATTTGTAGCTATATGCCATGCACATCACCATGGTTTCTCGAGCCATGCAATTGTAATACATCAAGTAAATTGCTTATCAAAAACAATGGATTCAGCCAATCAAATGAAAGATACACATACCAATGAGTTAGACTATTCATTATCAAACGGGAGATGCGATCGTAATGAGACAGCGTAACGCTTGGATGTCTCAATTGGACAGAATATCGAAGTTTTCTTAGTGAACCTTGAAACAACCATGTTCGCTTTCGTGTCCTTTCTTCATTCTTCACAATTGGTTTAACAAGCTTACGAGTACTGTCGTCAAAGTCTCACGATCTTCTTCATCCCGTTTGCAACAATCAAGCAGAACACAAAAAACTCACGTCTCTTTCCAATCCATTATCATCAGTCCTATCAATATCTAGCTAAAGTGTCCAAAAATGTCTACCACAAAATACATAAAACTTGCCATTGCTACACTCCTGTCCCTGCCCAACACGTACGCCCTTCTAACCAACCCGATACGCACAGTCATCTCCCGCGACATCAAAACCCCTGATCCCGTACCCCAAGCTGGTATTGATGAAGCGGTCTCCCTTATGTCAACAGGTAGAATGTATCGCTACAATGTGCGCAATGCGGAAGAATCTACCGTTTCGAACTGCGAGGTTGAAATAGCGCAATACACAGGGCAGAAGTATTGTGTAGCGTTGAACTCATGTGGAAGTGCCATCATGTTGATGATGAAATGTGTGGGTTTGAAGAACGGAGATGAAGTGTTAAGTAATGCATTTACATTTGGGGCAGTTCCTAGCGCCATAGAGCATGCCGGTGGGAAGGTGAGTTATAACGAGCAGAGAAAGAAAGAGTCACTACGAAATGCAGCGATAATAAACAGTGTTCCGTTCGATCGGCATTTCAATTTCCATAGGCTGTCTACGTCGAATCCGATTACAACCACGTCATGGACATCAATGACCTCGAGAAGAAGCTTGTAGCAAACCCCAATGCAAAAATTTGTCTCATCTCGCACATGAGGGGTAAAGTCGCGGACATGGATTCAGTCAAAGATGCATGTGATCGCCATGGTGTCATTCTGTTGGAAGACTGTGCTCATTCCCTCGGAGTTTACTGGAACGATAAGCATACTGGCCACGTTGGCAAGGCATCCGCGATCTCAAGCCAAAGTTACAAAATGATAAACAGTGGAGAAGGTGGATTCCTCCTGACAGACGACCCAGACATTGCTGCTAAGGCCGCTGTTTACGCCGGAGCATACGAAGGACTTTCTGGTAAACACATTACAGTTCCAGGTCCCGAGCATTTCAAGAATTATCCGACTGAAATTCCAAATTATAGTCTTCGAATGAGTGGCATTGCTGCTGCTGTCATTCGTCCACAGATCAAAACCATCGACGAACGTCGCGAGAAGTACAATACGCGTTATGCACTTGTCACGAAGAAGTTGGTTGAGAGAAAGGGACATTTACTGTCCATCCCGAAAAACACCCCGGGGATGACCCCGGTTCACGACTCTCTTCAATTCAACCTTTCACAAGACATTACAGATGAACAAGTCCAAGGCTTCTTGGACGAATGTGCTCAGCATGGGCTACCCGTTGAACTGTTTGGACACAAAAGCAATGCTAGAAATTTCGTCAATTGGGGATTTGCTCCGACGGAAGATCCCCTACCCTTGACAGCTAGAATGCTTAGCAGGGCTTGCGATGTGAGACTTCCCCTCATGTGGGATGACGATGACTTCAGTGATTTGGTGGATGTTATTTGTGAAAGCCTCGATGCTGCTGTAGAACCATCCTATCATTAGGGAGTCAGCTTGCAAATAGCTGTGGTTTGCTCCAGATGCATTATCTCAGCACATTCTCAATTGATTAGTCTCTTTCTCACTCGCCCCCCCGTCTCTCTGTTGACGTGAGCTGATGGTCTGCCATGGTATAGTGTATGATATTTTCCAGATCAAGGGTATTTCATGTCTCGCATGGAGTTTGTACACATGTACGTTTGTGCATTGAAACTACACGCTGCTGGACCTCAATTTGATTATTGTACATTCTATCTTTTGCCCCTGAGATGGCAAGCTTCATATTTGAATTTTGTCCGTTACGAGGGCTGTCAATTGTTCCATGCCATTATGATAAATTAGGAAGACAACTCTCCAGCAGCAACCACCCAACATCAAATAAGTATTCTACAAGTAAATCGTACCGTACTATACCTCAGCAAATCATGTTGTCTTCCCTACACCGATTTTCAATAGCTAGACGGAGACCAAGGAGGTACCTTGATGATAAAGAATTTATGTAAACCAACTTTAGTATTGTACAATACTGCCAGACTCCATTGTGAACCTTTCCATAAGCAACTATGGTCTATTGTTTTTGTCTCCTCCAAAGAATTGTATCTCGCATAGATGCCATCGTGAAGTACAATCTGTGCCGCCAGCACGTCAATTAGCCTGGCCTCACTGCATGTGAGCAGCATAAACCTAGCTGTGGGATTCGGGTTGCCCCTTACTAGGTGGCAACGAGGGGTTACTGTGCTACTTGAGAAAGAGGTAGGGAATATCTATATTGGAAAGCTCAGGGCAATTTGCCTATTGGAAGGGGATTTTAATTGGTTTTTGAAGCTAACCTTTTCGAAACGGATGATGTCACACATGCACGCAAACAACATGGTTCCAGTAGAGCAAATAGCTACTAAAGGGCGCGTAGCGATTGATGGTGTTCTACAGAAACAACTATTCTATGACTCGGCAAACACACTGCATGAGGAAGCGTGCCTCACGAGTACGGACGCGCGAACTGTTACGATGAAGTCAATCACCCAGTGTGCAGTCTCGCTATTCAAGCCATGGGAGTGCCGCAGCAAGCGGCGATCACGTACCTACAAGCAATACAACAGATGACATATTATCTCAGGACTGGTTATGGAATAGCCTCCAGAGGGTACGGTGGAACGAAGAGTTCCCCTTTTATGGGGTTGGCTCAGGGTAGTTGTGCGTCTCCACCGATTTGGACTGCAATCAGCACTTTGATCTTGTTAGCGTACAGGAGGGAGGGCCATGGTGCTGACATGATGACCCCATGGACCGCCTTGGTGAAAAGAATAGCGGCGATCCTCTATGTTGATGACACTGACTTATTACATCTGAACACAGCCGGTAGTGATACATCCACTTTCCTTGATCGGGTTCAATCGCCCTTACCACATGGTCGTGTCTGCTACAAGCGACGGGAGGAAATCTAAAGCCAGAGAAGTGCTACTATTATATTATGTCTTACCGCTTTGATGGCGGCGTTGCTCGACTCCGGACGGGCAGAGAATTACGTCGTCATCGAAACCTGACTATCCCGCAGCACAGTGGAGACAGGGTGAATATAGCGCTAAAGGACCCTAGCGACGCGACGCAGACATTGGGAATGTACACGAGCCCAGTCGGCGATGGATACGCTCACTTAACGAAGATGCTATCCAAATGCCAGCAATGGGCAGAGTCCATCCGGTCATCGACTCTCCCCCACCGGGACCGGCGGCATAGCTTATATACTCAGCTGTTTCCGTCAATTCGCTACGGTCTCATCCCGCTTATGACACCACCGGCGGTCTTGGAGGAGGCTTTTATGGATATGTATTTCCGCATGCTCCCCTTACTTAACGTAAATCGTAATATTACGAAGGACTGGCGGTGGCTTCCTCAGTCTTTTCAAGGGTTGGGCCTCCCAAACATGGGTCTCGAGAAGCTCTCGTGTATGCTCCAATACATGGTCCAGCACTGGGGGAGTGGAGGGCCAATGGATTTTCAACTCAGACGGGCTTTCGAGCTCCTACAGATCGAGTGCGGTTTGGAAGGAAACCCATTCAAGAGGGACTTCCGTCTCTTCGGCAGATTAGCAACGCACACCTGGATGAAATTATTATGGCAGTATCTCGACTACTATCAGGTGACGCTTGCATTAGACAATACGGAGGTGGCGCCCATACGTGAACGGGATCAGGTCTTTATGGAGTTAGTAGTTGTCACTATCCCTCCAGCCGACTGGGAACGCGTCAATAGAGTCCGCCACCATAAAAAGATCTATTTCCTGTCCCAACTTCTAGCGTGTGACGGCACTACCGTACACCCGTCGCGTATTGGTACGGGGAAGGACCAGCCTCGACTTCCACGTTTCCCGTCAAAGCCCAAGCCGGTCAGATTTTAACCTATGGGACGCTGTGGTTCGGCAGATTACGCCTCCCAAGTTACGTTGGTCCCCGCCGCTGGGGAAGTTTGTCAGAGCCCCGTTGGATGTAACATGGTGGTGGCAGGAAAACGGAAAGAGTGATGCCTTATACCGGTCGGAAGCTGATGGCCATTTCCGCAGATACGAGAGACGGGACCAACTCAGGTCAACAAGAAACAGGGCAGTGTATGACAGGACTGAGGCAACGTGTAGCCTACCCACTGGTGCTTACGGTGTCTGTATGGCACGACACCAGACAGATGAATCTGTGTCGCTGCATTCCGTTGCTTCGTTTGCTTCTCCCTCCCAGGTAGCTCCCTATCCCTCACTACAGCACCTACTCGTCAGCTTGGGAAACAAAAGCCTGTGGCGGACCCTAGATGTGGGACCGGACGACCACTGGATTTGTCGGGCAGCTGAGCAGGGCAGTCTGGTGACAGTCCACGATGGCTCTTATATGCCGGAACTCGCGCATGATGTATGCTCAGCAGCGCTAGTCCTTTCTGTCGAGCAACAGGTCGAATTGGTACAGCGACAGTAGCTGAACGAACTTCCACGCAAGTCGCTAGCAATTACCGAGCAGAGGGGATAGGTGGTATATTAAATGCTCTCCTTCTGTATGCAGTAGGGCAACAGGCGGGGCAGATAAACCACTCAGTCACTACTGGGTGTGACAACATGGGTCTCGTATTGCGGCTACGGGAGCCTACAGGCCCGCTTCCTGAAAGCCAGCCCCAAGCCGATGTTATTCGCTCCATACGGACTACCCTCCTTCGGGTCCGCTTTGCGGTGGAGTACCGACATGTTTATGGGCACCAAGACTCTACTCAAACGTTCGAGAGCCTTCCCCTTCTCAACCAGCTTAATGTAATTGCAGACAGCCTAGCCAAGACGGCCCTGACTGACGCCATTGCGAGCAAGCAGTACATCTCTTCGAATGGCCTCTCGAGCGAGTCAGAGTGTATAAGGCCGGTGTCAAGATTACGCCCTCCATTAGATCACATCTGGTAGAAGAATGGGGTAAAGCAGTGGCACTGGACCTATACACAGCTCGTGGCATCACGGATGAAGAAGGGTTCAGGCTGATCCATTTTCAGTCGGTTGGACGCGCGATGGCAGCATTTCCACAGGGTTTTAGACTGTGGGTCAGTAAAGAAGTGTCCCATTTCGCCGGGACTAACAGGCTATTGTCGGCCTATGACACATCGATCGAGAATAAATGCCCTAGCTGTGGGGCCCTGGATGAGTCTACTCTGCACTTAACTCAGTGCCTCGACCCTGGTCGAACAGCAATGTTTATGGAGTCGGTGCTGGCGCTAGTCTATTGGCTAGAGGACACGTATATGGATGAACGATTGATCCTGGGCCTACTGGATTACCTACAGTCGCGGGGTAACGTATCGCTCAGTTACCTCTTGGGGAATATCCTGAATATGCACAGTATGCGCGTGACCACGACCATCTCGGGTGGCAAAACTTCCTGGAGGGGCGGATTGCCCACTCCTTACTGCCAATCCAGGAAGAATGCCTCAGGCAATCTGGATCGCGGCGAACTATTGCCTCGTGGGCAGCCCAGCTCATCCAGCATCTCCTCAGTATTACACACCGACAGTGGCTTTACCGAACGCCGGGTATATACTACCGTGACGGAAGGGCGCACAGTATCGCAGCATGCGGAAGTAATGCAGGAAGTCAGTGAGATGATGCTAGTGGACCCATCTAACCTGCTTCCACGGCACAGGCACCTGATGGAACAAGATTGGCACGCGCTCGGTTCCGGCTCAACGTCCTCCAGACTCCAATGGTTGGAAGCAATGGACGCGGCCCTGTCCGCAAAGCGCTCACTTTTAACAACCAAGTGGACGGGCACTCCGTCTGGGGATTTGCGACCACGTATGGCTGGACTGGACATTCAATCCCGCTCCAACCTGGCCAAACGTATATGACAGCAAGGGCAAGCGGCTGTCTGTGGTGCCGCACCGTTGGACTACGAGAAGTCCAACTGCCCCCATGTAAGGGGATGAGGGAAAGGTTACACCGACCTCCCTGTGGCTGATTAGCCACTGCGCTGACCCATCGGCAAAGAAAGACACGTGTCTATGCTACGTATTTATAGAGCATAATTTACTAAGGTTAATGTTAATGTACACATGTACGTTTGTGCATTGAAACTACACGCTGCTGGACCTCAATTTGAGTATTGTACATTCTATCTTTTGCCCCTGAGATGGCAAGCTTCATATTTGAATTTTGTCCGTTACGAGGGCTGTCAATTGTTCCATGCCATTATGATAAATTAGGAAGACAACTCTCCAGCAGCAACCACCCAACATCAAATAAGTATTCTACAAGTAAATCGTACCGTACTATACCTCAGCAAATCATGTTGTCTTCCCTACACCGATTTTCAATAGCTAGACGGAGACCAAGGAGGTACCTTGATGATAAAGAATTTATGTAAACCAACTTTAGTATTGTACAATACTGCCAGACTCCATTGTGAACCTTTCCATAAGCAACTATGGTCTATTGTTTTTGTCTCCTCCAAAGAATTGTATCTCGCATAGATGCCATCGTGAAGTACAATCTGTCATTTACACAGCCAAAGCCTGTTAACACTCCAAGTACAGGTTGAAAAGGAGAGGATTTCAGCCCCTAAGGCCGATGCTTATGGGAGCACGATCACGAACACGAATTATTCCGGGTGATGGACAGACGAGCTCGGCGGCAGGTCAGCAGCACCGGGTGAGCACAGCTCGCCAATCCATCTCATTCTTTGTTGAGAGCTGCCGCAGTTCCATGAAGCAACGCAACTGCGGATTAGAGTGGTGTCTAGAGTTGTTTGTCTAGTTTTAGTTTTCTCTTCCAAGCAATATATCATACATTTCAGCTCTCTTCGCAAACCCTTCAAAGAATGGCGGGGACACGAGACTTCCTTGCGGAAGCGTTCGAAACGATTGGCACGAGCATGCTCGAGGGGAACAGCGACATCCCGCCGGGGACACCAGCCCCAGCAACGCCCTCGCAAACACAAGAAGACGGGAACCAGCCCCCGCACACACGAGAACCTGATCCACCCACGCCAGACATCTAGCCGTGGCTCCTTGTCAACGCCCCCATGCCAACGCACGCCCCCGCAACACCGGCGGCTCGACCGGAGGACACACCAGCCCCCGCCCCTACAGCACAGCCACACTCCCCAACGACCAGGCACGAACCAACGCAGGCAACGCCGGGCACGCTACGGGCGGCCATCCAACACAGCATCAAACGAATGGGCAACACCGCCAGCAGCCACCACCAAGAATGGGCATGGCAACGCGAGGTCTGCGGCGCCACAGCTCGAATGAAGGCATTCAAGGAACAGGCGCTAGCGGGGTCCCTCCGGCTCTACGCATTCATGCAGCCGCGGAACCGTTTTGTCAACGTATTCCACTCCGCCGCAGTCTTCTTCGACCCTCTCACCGGCGAAGATGCAGCTCTCAAAAACAGTCGCCTTCGTCGGCGATCGCTCGTCCGAGCAGGGATGCATCCCAGTGGCTCTAAAACCCAAAAAACCATGGAGCTGGCCGGGCATTAATATTGGGACTGATGAGGGAGACTTTGAGTCTTTCTATACCGAGCAGCCCTCGCAAGCCAAGTGGTATCACCCCGACGGCCTCCGCCAAACAAAACAGGTGCCCACGGCGCTCCTACTCCCAACATTATTGGCGAGCTTCATCATTACAAAACAAAGAATGCCTTGGGAGGTTTATAAAGAAGCACAGAGGTTGGAAAACTCGGAGGAGTACCCAGTCACAGCAGAGGACACGGAGCTCGTAAAATTATGGGCGATGGGAGCTGCACATTCCACCGACGGTGCGAAAAGTGTCCTAAGTATGGAGATTGACCCCATCTTATCGTTTGACCCCACTTTTCAAGATTGGGCAAAGGCCCGCTTAGACTCCAATTTAGGGATCCAGCTTCAAAGTATTCCACAAGTGCAGGAGGTACCTCCAGGAGACACAACTGACCGACGAGCAGCAGATGGCATCGCCCTCCAGACGGCAGAAACACTGAAGGCGGTGGTAGAGGCCCTCAACGTGACAAAGCAGAGCATAGGAGGCGGTGCCAGCTCGGCGATAACTAACACCACCAAATACGTTTACAGTGAGTACGAGCTGGCTGCGCTGCAGGGGTTCTGCGGGGTCGCCGAGCCGCGCCTACTCCCGAAAATTAGGCTGACGTTCCAATCAGCCAGAAAGCCAGAGGAAGTGCGGGCTAACCTAAGGGAGGGGATGCAAGCATTCGCGTGAAGGATGTGAGATCGATGGCGGTGTATTTTACGAAAAGAAAACATTGGATGATCTAGTCGAGTTAAAGTTTAATCCGGGAGGGGGCACAGCTGTATACAAGTCGGCCGGGGCCGGCCTTTCCATACTCACCTGCCGGCCAGTAAGCGCAGCGGAACGGGAATTGGCAGTACAGCACGAGGAAGCACTCCTCGCATCGAAGGGCAATCGAACGCTCGAGGAGGCGTTCAAGGTGGCGGCAAGCAACCCTCGGCACCCACCGACTACCTTCCATGAATTACGACTCCTGATTGCAACCTACGCGAGCCTTCTTAGCGTGTTGTTTGGGTCCTCGTGTGACCATTTCCAAAAAGTTTGGAACCTGTATGGCATAATGAAAGATGCCGACATTGAAGAAAAGCGCCTTGACTTCTCCGCAGTGCTCTGCCGGCAAATCGTTTGGGCCATTCTTGATGATAGCAGAGGCTTCTTCAACAAGCGCCTCCACCCGGATAAATTCCGCCTTCCAAAAGAGCAAATTCCTTTCCCAGCTTCACTATTAGAGGCCATCTACCCAAACGCCCGGTGGCAGGAGCCCATCAACAGGAACATCCCGGCGCAATGGATGACCCAAGGGCTCGTGCAGGACATGCGCAGGAGCGACGGCTTGGCCGGACAACGGGTAGGCTTTAGTGGAGTGCCGGCCGGACTCACGGCATGGCCCTATCAGCAGGTGCAACCGGCAGCAAATGGTAGCAACTTCGGGTATACGCAACCCATGGGGGTACCGCCACCACCTTTGGCGCCGCCTGGGCCACCACCACACTTCCAAACACCCATACCACCAGCCAACGACAAGCTAGCACACGTACATCCAGTGTTACAACAGCACCTCGACGAATACCATCAAATGTTCAAGGGTAGCATGATATTTGGCAAGATCCTACAGGCAGCGAACGTCAAGTGGGAAGAGCTACCAACGCTGCCTGACTTTGTCGACGAAAAGGGCCGCAACATGATCTGTTTTAACCACATTTGTGGTAGATGCACTTTCCGACCCTGCCGCCTTAGGAAGGGACATGTTCCACCAGAGAAGATCCCGAACGAGTGGGCAGAGGGCCTGTGGAAGAAGATAGAGGCCGGGGTACGATACAATTTGCGCGCATCGGCCCCTAGCTCGGAGGCAGGGAGCCCAACTAAGAAACAGCGTATGTGACAGGGGCTGCACCCGAGTCGCTCTCCTCTGAAAGTACTGGGGGCGGCACGGGCTGCTCTAGCTCAGGCACTCACGACGAAATGTTCCCTCCCTCCTCTGGAAATGACGGTGGCAGAGTCGTGTGGCAGCGCTGTGCATAAGAAGCAAAAACCGAATGTCCTAGGGGTTGAGAAGCGGGCCTTACTGAACGACGGTGAAGGTACGCACTCTGGTTGCACTGCAGTGTAACCTAAAGAAGGGAATTTGTGTTTGTGTATTAAACTGGCGCTTTCCTTTGCATGTGTTACGTTTTGTATTGTCATGAATTTCCTGTGTATGTGTTATTGGTCGTTGGTTGACATGGGCCAGGGCAGACAAGCAGGGAGCAAAAATATGCCCACAGAAGCAACACACCCAAATTGTAGACCGCGAGCAAACTCGCCCTGGCAAAGAGCCACCACTCGAGCAAACTCGCCCTGGCAAGGTGCCAACTCCCGAACTCCACCAGCAACATGTGCAACCTGCGCAGAGGCACACCACACGACTAGCAGCACCCACCTTCGCAGATGGGACAGCATTCACCGGCAAAACAAAGGAGCGATGGAGGCTACAAAACAAGAGGGATCGCATCGAGCGACAAGCCTTCCAACAAGAACACTCCCAATGGCAACGCCACAACGGCAAACAGATCATCCCGCCCCACAAGCAGGGGCCAACAAACTTCCGCAATGCAATGTGCCCGACAAATCTGGCGCTGCATCATCCGGCGGCAGACCTTCTCCTGCAATATGCCACGAAGGGATGCCCCACGAACACGGGGCAGAATTGGACAAGGGATGAGATGGAGGCGGCGATCAACAAGGGAGCCCATCCGTTGGCAATGGTCAAAGAGGCGGCAGAACAGCTGCGCCGAGAGACTGATGAGAAAGTCAGGAAGGGCCAAGCGCGAATCGTGCGCTGGGACGACATCCGGGACAACCCGCCGAAGGAACTAAAAATATCGCCAATCGCAATGATCCCGCATAAATCTAGGGGTTTTCGGGCAATTTTGGACCTGTCCTATAGTGTGCGCCTCACAAATAAATGCTTGCCGTCAGTCAACGAGTCAACCGTCAAGACAGCCCCACAGGGAGCCATCGACCAGATGGGGCATGTCCTCTCACGAATCATACACGCATTTGCTGAAGCCGAGGAGGACAGCAAAATCTTCCTTGCCAAATGGGATATAAAAGACGGCTTTTGGCATCTGGATTGTGAGGCAGGGCAAGAATGGAACTTCGTTTATGTCTTGCCGGCAGCAAACCCCACCGACCCCGTCGAACTAGTCGTTCCAACATCCCTACAGATGGGATGGATAGAGTCGCCACCCTACTTCTGCGCGGCCTCCGAAACAGGACGCGATGTGGCGACACAATACATGGAAACTCCGGTGGGGTCGCTGGACGACAATAAGTTTTTGAATTGGATGATGGACAGTGCTGAGGTGCGGGCGCTACCTGCTGTCAGCGACACGGGATCAAGCTTCAGTTATGTGGTCGAGGTATACATGGATGATTACCTCGCCTAGCCATCCCCGCATCGCAAGACCAACTCCAGCACACCGCTAACGCGATTGTAAACGGGATTCATGATGTCTTTCCAGCAAACGACAACGATGACGAGGATCCAATCTCTTTCAAAAAGATCCAGCGGGGCGACGGGACATGGAGCCTCCGCAAAGATATACTGGGATTCACGTGCGACGGCAATGACAAGACCCTGTGGCTCGAAGCTCCAAAACGCGACGCGCTCCTCACCATCCTTCATCAATGGCTGCGCGCAAGTAGAGCGTCTCACGCGAGCATCGCGTTCACTGAGTCCGAATCTGTCATGGCAAAAATACGGCATGCCTTCATGACAATCCCGGCGGGGAAAGGGATCCTCTCTCCTTGCAATCGATTGCTGCGCAAGCAACCCCCTTTCGTGTACCTCCACCGGAACGCACCGCTCCGCTCAGCTTTGCAAGATATTCGCACTCTCCTCAGGGAATCAACAATCCTACCCACGCAATGCACAGAACTCGTCACCGCTTGGCCAGATTTTATCGGGGTCAAGGATGCCTCGAAACATGGAGTCGGCGGGGTTGTCCTGGTCGAGAAGGCAGCATGCACGCCGACCGTGTTCCGGGTGGAGTGGCCGGAAGACATCAAACGAGTTATTCACACATTTGACAATCCACGAGGGCGCCTCACAAATTCCGACTTGGAGATGGCCGGTTTACTGCTGCTATGGTTGGTAATGGAAGATGTCTGCAAACTCCGATTAGGTAGCCACGTCGCACTATTCAGCGACAACAGCCCAACAGTCAGTTGGGTCACGCGGCTCGCTTCAAAGAGGTTGACTGTGGCGGCACAGCTCCTTCGCGCCCTCGCACTGCGCTTGAAAGCCACCAGGGTGTCGCCACTGACACCACAACATATTGCTGGTTGTCAGAACTCGATGACGGACATCCTGTCATGCTCGTGGGGCAGTGAGCCCAAATGGCATTGTCATTCTGATACTGACCTTCGCCGCCTCTTCGATTCTTCTTTCCCCCTCCCAAATCAGGGCTCTTGGAGCGTATACCGCCCTTCCTTCGCCACATCTATGCGCGTGATTTCCATGCTGCGGATGACGGCTTCTTCGCTGGACGAGTGGCGGCGACTACCCAAAATCGGGAAGTTTACTGGCGCCATTGGACCACCTATTGTAGGGCTGTGGGTGTGGAGCCTTACCTTTCGGATGCCTCGTTCCACACCACGGTGCGGCTCCTCACAGGATTCGCTGCACGAGTCCGAAGTGGCTACTATGGTCGAAGAAAACAAGTCTCGTCTGGCACAGTCAGTAAGGCGATCACGGCCGTTGGCCAGACGATCGCAATGGAGCGAGGCGTAAACCCCACAAAGTTGGCCAACTCCAAGGATCTCCTACCACAACTGGCGCAGACACTCGAAGGCTGGCGAAAGGCGACCCACCGACAACAAAGCAACTCCCGGTGGAGTCCGACGTTCCCGAGCTCCTTGCAGCCACCGGGGCGCGTCCGGGTGCATCAGAACTAGTCCGGGCGGTTGGAGATTGGACTCTCATTCCCTTCTACTACCTCCTCCGGGTCGGTGAGTATACAATTAAAGGTTCACGCAATGAAACTAAACAGACGACACAATTTCGTATGAGGGACGTCACCTTTTTTCGGAAAGATAAACAGGGGCGCCTCCGACAACTCAGCCGGCTCGCACCACCATGGTCGGCGGATGGCGCTACGTTAAAATTGGATAATCAAAAGAACGGGTGGAAAGGTGTCTGTATCCACCACGAAGCAAACGGGGATGAATATTTTTGTCCAGTGCGGACACTGGGTAGACGCTTCATTCACATCAGGGACAGGATTGAGGCGACAGACGGCTCGACTTTTCTCTCAGCTTATTTCGTTGTGGCAAGCGCTATGACATCAAGGACAAAAAAATTCGCGACGCCCTCAAATGGGCTGCGGCAACTTTAGACTATCCTGGGGCCAAAGGTACCCCACTGGACCGCATCAACATGCATTCGCTGCGCAGCGGAGGAGCCAACGCACTGTCTCTGTCAGGCTACTCCGAAATGGAAATCCAGAAGATGGGGCGGTGGCGCAGCGCCATGTTTATGGAATAAATCCGGGAAGAACTAGCCTGCTTCTCGGCAGGGATGTCGACAAAAATGCGAAGGAAATTCGGGTTTGTAAATGTCGCCGGTGACGCCTACACGGACGTCACAAATGAGCTAGTGCATGCGCCTTACACCGCAAACATCTCGGCAGCGGCGGCGTAGGGCAGCGGGTGTTTTTGCGCATGCAGGTATGCACCAGGGCAAGCAACAATCCTGCTTTCACACTGGAATGACGGCCCCAGTCAGGGCGCCCGAAAACTGTGTACAGTGGATCTCCATAGTTTGCCGCGACCTTTGGGGTAGCACCACCGTGTCATTGGAGGGCTAAAGCATAGCATTGTGGGATACCAGCCGATAGACTGTGGGTGGGCACGACTGTAGGGCAGCCTGCCTGATACAGCGTCCTCCCACAGCCGCGCCTGGTGGGGGCACTTGACCAAGTCCCACTGCCTATCGGTTTGTGTGTGCAACAAAGCGCACACACGGTGGGCAACTTTCAAGTCATTGGGGCTTGGGGATTTTTCATAAGCCTAAAAATCCGCAAGTGTTTTCGGCAATACCACCAACAGTCTATCTGCCTACAATACTAGCCTAGATGTACAGAGTATCCGTTGCAAGTGGGCGACTCGAGCAAGAACCAAGGTCCAGTGCTCGGCACTTGATCCGGGTGATGGACAGACGAGCTCGGCGGTAGGTCAGCAGCACCGGGTGAGCACAGCTCGCCAATCTATCTCATTCTTTTTTGAGAGCTGCCGCAGTTCCACGAAGCAACGCAACTGCGGATTAGAGTGGTGTCTAGAGTTGTTTGTCTAGTTTTAGTTTTCTCCCCTTCCCCACCCTTTTAACCAATGGGCGACTTTCTAGTCATTGGGGCTTGGGGATTTTTCATAAGCCTAAAAATCCGCAAGTGTTTTCGGCAATACCACCAACAGTTTATCTGCCTACAATACTAGCCTAGATGTACAGAGTATCCGTTGCAAGTGGGCGAGTCGAGCAAGAACCAAGGTCCAGTGCTCGGCACTTGAGCCTTTTTCCACGATTCCTCAGGAATTACGAACCTTATGGACACGAACACTAACACGAAAATTGACGAAAATGTCCTCATAGTTCGTAGAATGGGTTATGAGGTGGTATTTTCTCCGAACTATAGCTCAGAGTTCGGAGATCTCCGAACTCCATAGCGTCATCACTTTCTGTATCATACACCTAAGAAATTATATTGGTTCGTCCTTCCTTAGGACGAACCTTATTTACGCAGCATTACACGCACGAATGACGTATTACGAAACATAAAAATTTTCAACTTTGCATTCATGTTCGTGATACGTAAGCTTTGCGTTCCACGAAAACTTTCCATGAATATTTTGTTGAGGTTCGTGTTGGAATACAAAAAAGCGCAAGGTTCGGTATTTACGGAACGTATGACGAAACATAAGTATGGTCTACTTCGTGTTCGTGATCGTGCTCCCATAAGCATCGGCCTAATGTGGCACTTCTGGAAAAAAATGGTTTTAACAAAGGAAAGCAAGAAATTGCAGATGCATGGATATGACTCTACTCTACTCTACTCCACTCCAAGCTTCCAGTGAATGATGATTTATTACACATAGGGGTTTTGGGTTGGATGTTAGTTCTAATTGTAGGACTATGACAGTGTTTTGCAATGTAGTAATGACATCAAAACTTTACGGTCGCCTAGAAACTAGCAGCCTCAGATTCTTGAATATCATTCCAAATTGCTCTGAAGAGAGTGCTGACTATCTGTGAAATCATTTGGCAACTTGTCTGGGTGGAGGACAGCTTGGATTTCCTTGAAGCAAGTCTCAACAACTCTTGCAATTCATCTTACTTTCCTCCCCTGAATCTGAATGCATCCGCAGGAAATGCTTTCCATTTGTCAAAGTAATCATGGCTTTCTACAAATGAGTTCACCGGAGGAAAGAGTGAAGGCACATCAACAAGTAAGTCTTGCAATGGTTTCATTTTTTTGTAGCTTGGAGATTGGTGCGACCATTGTTGAATGACTTCATAGAGGTCTTTTAGGCTGTAAGATTGAGTTTCATAGATTACAGATGCTGCTTTGGGCATGGGCATTGAAGACGATATGTAAAAAACTTTTTTACGTGCCGAAGAGTTGGGTCCTTGGCGTCTAGAATGAGAGGATGGCCTGTTATGCAATGAAGAATCAGGAGGGTCGCTGCTTCGCCGACTGGGATTCTCTTCTGATGGATCTAAAGTAGATTTTATGAAATTTTCCTTGCTCTGGCCAATCCTCTCAAAAGAATTATTTTGGTAAACGGTTTTAAGCCTGTTCAAGTCAATCCAAGTGCAGAGTTTGCCTTTAACCAGATTCCATACCAGTTTCTCTTGGTCTACAATGAACTTCAAATCTTTGATGAAGCCATTGAAGTCAAGCTTTGAGTTTCATAAGGACGGATGAATCTTGCCGAATAAGTCCAGACAAAAGTCTTGTAGTTCCTTGAGTCTGAACGGTTTTTCATCCAAGTTATCCATCAGCTTGGTTCCTAGTCCAGCCTCTCTTAGTCAATGAATCCCAATGCCATATGTCAACCAAGAGTTACGCAGATATACTTCCATTCCCTGTTAAGATGCCAAAGAAGTTAAGGTCGCTGAATCAAAAAACGAATTGCGTCCGTCTATTACTTACCTCTCCCCAATAATCACCCAACACATCACATTCAATCTTGATGTCTAATGAGGCAAAAAAGTTGACAACATCATCATTGTTTGTAACAAGACGAGAGATGATTCTCACTGGTAGCTGGTCCAATGACATGAGACTTTCAACAAAGTCTTTGGTAACAGATTTTCAAGTGACACCATTCTCATCTGTTGGTACTCCATTAGTGCATATGATCACTGCCACAAATTCATCGTTTTGCCTGAGTTTATGGGCCTGACCCGAAAGCAAACTCTTTATTTCACGGATTTGAGACATCAAGGGTTTTATGTTTGCATCAAGCTTGACATTTTTTAGGGCACTGAGGACTTTGTCTTGTTCGGCTCTAACTTCTTCCCTGCTGCCCCAACAAATGCCGAATTCTTTTGGCGTCCCTCTAAGCTTGTTGATGACTCTAAATTTTGTTGGTATCCAACATCGTGCCGCCATCTTTGCACGAAACTCAACAAACTATGACAGCTTGTTCCACCTAGAAACTTT
>JABMIG010000469.1:47500-54641 GCA_013187285.1 Cyclotella cryptica
GGAAGGACTTTGCTTCTTGTTGTTGTAGAGACTCTTGTGACATGTCGGCTAGCAAAAGCAAAAAGATGGGGGCATATGTTTAGGCTGGGACTTTGAACGTTGGATCCCAATTGACCAATCGGAATCCGTGACAGAATTTTTGGTGAACGACCATTTTGTGTTGGCGAAATTGCTGGCACTTCCAAGCCGATCACATCCAATAGGGCAATAGTCCAATCATTCCCCCCCATGTCATTTTTTTCTTGCCACGTCTCCTTATTCTCTGCCACATCAATGCATTTCCTGCCACTTTCAAAACTTCTACTGGATTTATGTGTAGTAAAACCGATTGGACGATTGAAAGTTGAGGGGAAAATAGCGTCCAATCCGAGCTCCGATTGGACTGTCGAACTAGTGACAGAACCAATCGACCAATCCAAAAAGTACACTCAATTGGATTGTAGGCGTTCATTGGGGCTTAAAAAGTCACCTATTCTCAGTATTGATCAGCCAATCGGGCTTGCTGGACTGACTTGGATCCAATCAGATCGGTTGATAGGGCCTACAAAGTCCCAGCCTTACTGATGGAAGTGGCAGACGGCAAATAGCAATGCAAGATCTTGCAATGAGCATTGAAGATGATATCAATGGCGTGTTTGAGTAAGTCAATCCTTGACTTCTCAAAGTGTTTCGTTCCAAGGGCATTGCTATTGACCAGCAGCATCATCCCCAACAATGAGAAATCAGAAACAATCTGTGATGCAATACTTGACAAAATCAATGACAAAGCAACACACTTGGATTGATGGGCTCTGGTTCATGAGAGAATGTTTGGTCCTGTCACAACTTGAGGGCGGTTTGTTGAACACAGACACATGCAACGGTGCACGTCTCCTTGCACAATTATTAGTTGATGCTGTTGACTTTGCAGTGGAGGAAAAGAGGGCACTTGCCGGTGATAATGACAATAGTCCTAATACTCTTACAACCATCACTGCAAACGAAAAACACCGGTAACCTCCCCGTACACTCGCAAAACGTCAGAGTGTACGGGAGGTTACCGGAATTTCAAGAGTGTACGGGTGGGTTACCGGTTTTTTTATACATTACTTAAGCCGCATTTTCGTTTATCACGCTAAGCTTTGAAGCAAAAAAAATCTTCCGAGTGGTTGTTTGTTTCATGACTCACATTTAGTGAATCACGAGTTGTAAACAGCAAGATCACCTGTTGGGTCTAGTTTTGGTTTCAATTCTAGGCTTGATCATGACTTCATTTGGTGAGTGTGCTTTGGGCCTATTCATATTTTCAAAATAATATGGTACTATCAGAAGTGACTGCGCCAAAAAATGAGAATACATAAGAATAATATGTGGGGCTGAAAATTGGCGTAGTGTGTCTACGTAACTGTTACTTATTCCTTTGTATCACCACACCTAATTCTTGTGTGGCATATTTGTATGATAATTCAGTTTTAGTACATCTACGTATGGTACCATACTACAACAATGGTGCTTGACCCAGACACAACAGTATGGTACGGTACAATAGCAGTGCGCCCTCTCACTGCTTTCACATCACACAATTATTTTTTTCAATTACATCACTGATACCCCACCGGCCCATCATGGGAATGGCCGAAACTCAGTCCACAGACTGAGTTATCCCTCCCGCCTTGCACCGCCATGTTGCCAACAACAATTGGCAGCGGCGGGTATATTTTGGGGGTGAGTAATCACGATTTCGTCTTGTTCTGCAATTTTATACTCACCACACGGCCAATTTTTTTCAATTAATTAGTTGCAGGCCTGCCGGCGAAATCGCCGAAACTCAGTCCACAGACTGAGTTAGGCATTCCGCCTTGGACCGCCTTGTTGCCAACAACAATTGGCAGCGGCGGGTATATTTTGGGGGTGAGTTGTGATGAACTCACCATTTTTCGCACTATAATACTCACCACACGGCCAATTTTTTTCAATTAATTAGTTGCAGGCCTGCCGGCGAAATCGCCGAAACTCAGTCCACAGACTGAGTTAGGCATTCCGCCTTGGACCGCCTTGTTGCCAACAACAATTGGCAGCGGCGGGTATATTTTGGGGGTGAGTTGTGATGAACTCACCATTTTTCGCACTATAATACTCACCACACGGCCAATTTTTTTCAATTAATTAGTTGCAGGCCTGCCGGCGAATCGCCGAAACTCAGTCCACAGACTGAGTTTGGCATTCCGCCTTGGACCGCCTTGTTGCCAACAACAATTGGCAGCGGCGGGTATATTTTGGGGGTGAGTTGTGATGAACTCACCATTTTTCGCACTATAATACTCACCACACGTCCAATTTTTTTCCAATTAACTAGTTACAGGTGTACTGGCGAATCGCCAAACTCAGTCCACAGACTGAGTTTGGCATTCCGCCTTTGACCGCCATGTTGCCAACAACAATTGGCAGCGGCGGGTATATTTTGGGGGTGAGTTGTGATGAACTCACCATTTTACGCACTATTTTACTCACCACTCGCCCATTTTTTTCCAATTAACTAGTTACAGGTGTACTGGCGAAATCGCGAAAACTCAGTCCACAGACTGAGTTTGGCATTCCGCTTTGGACCGCCTTGTTGCCAACAACAATTGGCAGCGGCGGGTATATTTTGGGCGTGAGTTTTGATTAACTCATCATTTTTGACCCTATTATACTCAACATATTTTAATTTTTTCAATTAAATAGTTACAGGCCCAGTTCTGAAATCCCAAAACTCAGTCCACAGACTGAGTTTGGATTTCGCTTTGCACCGCCATGTTGCCAACAATATTTGGCAGCGGCGGGTATATTAACAGAGGTGAGTTGAATAGAATACAATTATTTCTACACATGTCTTGACTACATCTAATTTTCAATTATTTTATTTCAGGCCAGGCATCGGAATAGCCGAAACTCAGTCCACAGACTGAGTTTGGCATTTCGCCTTGCACCGCCGTGTTGCCAACAACGGTTTGCAGAGGCATGTAAATTTTTATGGTGAGTTATTGAAGTCATACTATATTTCAATTGTTTTCATTTCAGCTTAGTTTCAATTAAATAATTAATTTTCTTCTGCCTTGGTGATATTATTGTCCACAGTATCGTTTTTCATCTTGGAGCAGCTTGGGGCTGAAATTTTGGCACCTGTGTCCTTTTGGTGGGCGATGAGTTGGGCGGGCCCCTAAATATGTAAATGTAGTATGTTTAATTATATTAGTGGAGATAAATTGCACATACTCTATTATTGCAGTTCAACAGTAGGTAGCCCTCCCGGTAACCCTCCTGTAACGTTCCGTAGGCCTCCCGTATGCTCCGTAACCCTCCGGTACTCTCCGGTAGCCTTCCCGTAACCTTCCGGTTACCCTCCCGTACACTTCCGGTTACCCTCCCGTACACTTCCGGTATGCCACCGGTAAACATTTTTTTAGCTACTAAGTAATGCAGTTATAGCCACTAATTAGATTGATATCGATTCTAAGACTTACTGAGAAGTCTGTTTTCCTGTAAAAAGTACCAATTCCTATCGTGACGTAGAAAAAAATCGAAAAGCTCCTCTTGGTCTCAAATTTCCGTAACCTCCCGTAGACTCGGTAACCCTCCCGTACACTAGTTTACCGGAGGGTTACAGAAGTGTACCGGGAGGTTACCGGAAGATACCATTCAGGGCTCGGTAACCTCCCCGTACACTCGAAAGTGTACGGGAGGTTACCGGTGTTTTTCGTTTGCAGTGATGGTCCGGGACTGTCACAATCACATAAGCAACATTTGGATTAAAGCAGTTACTCACCAACTTTCCTCTTATCTCAACAAAGTATTAGGTATTAGCGGATGACTTGAATGATGTGGACTGGAGGTTACAAGTAACTACAATGTTTGATGGAATTTTTAGAGTAATCAATAGGACCTGCAAATTACCCAAAAGGTCACGGCAACATGTTCAATCATTGGTTACGTAAGTTTCATCCCAGTACCTTGCTGGTTCTAGTGACACATACAACTGAGTCCAGACAAGACCTAGCAACAGAAGGAGCTGCCGCAGTTTATCTGAACAGGCAATACTACGTTGAATTCTTGGATTAGTGTTTGAGTGTTTGCGTGGATGCAATGACGACATCTTCAGGAGAACTTATTAATTGCGCTGAAGCAGTTGCAATGGTAGCACTATGTCAAGCAATGGCAATTCTGCATTTCAAATCTGTATGCCACTACGATGGCTAGCTAGGAAAAACACTTCATTGGACAATAGGGTTCCTACTGGTCAGCAAGATCTATGGGCAAAGCAGTTGATGCACTCTATGATGCCATGAACAGTATCCAACAAGACGGCAGCTTATACCTGAGTGAACACTACATGAATTCAATCTTTGACAAGATTTCTACATATATGAAAATGGTAATCCTGCTCCCCTACCCCCATTGCAAGATGCAATGCAATACCGAAGCAGACCATTACTATTGATGGTTCAAAAGTTTTACCCTACGATCAAATGAATGCAGGTTCTATCCCTCGCTCTAAGAGAATGTAGAAACAACACCTATTATGGAAGACATGGCTGAAAACGAACTTGCTCCCGCCATGTTGGGTGAACAATGTGACCCAGAGAAAGCTCTTTTAGATTATGCTACTGCTGTTGGTGGCAAGTTCAGCTGGGGTCAAACCACAAAAGAGGAGCATACTGCATGCATTGGTAAAAATACAACTAATGATCCTGCTGAAAGCAAATCTAGGTATTCATGCTTCAGCAGTTGGACATGCCAGAATCTATGGTGACTTCAACCATGATATCAAGGACAGTACAAAAGATGGTGCTTATTTCAAATTAAATCCCAACGAGCGAGAATCATTAGTTGCGTATGCTCTTTGTTCAGCTCCAGCAGTGCACCAAGGAGAAAAGGTGCAATTTCACAATCAGCGGGAAGCTAAACATGAAAAGAAGCAAATTTTACCGCAAAGGAAAATGCTGGCATGACAGAAAAGTATGGAAACAGGTTGACCTACATTGAGATGGTAAACTCTCCGGCATTTTGGAAGACCAAAACAATTGCAAAGAGAGAATTCAAAAATCTTGCAAGCCAAACAGCAAGACTAAATGCAGTAAAAGAACAAATCAGAATTCGCATAATTGGTTTTGGCTGGCAAGACCTGCACCACCCATGGTCTAAAGAAGGTGACACATACTGAATTTTTGCAATATTTAAGTGACACACTCACTCCAGAGCAAACATGCAGAGGGATTCCTACATCACCAACAATGAATATGCCATTTAGAAAAGTAGCTTCTCAGCTTGGAAAGAGAACAACAGATGTATCTGAATTCGATGAGCGTTACGAGAACGACAAGCAAAAAGCTGTTGAAGAAGCAATCAAACTGCAAGATCAATTAGAAGATACGGCATCATTGATAGACATGAGAGATTGTAGCCAACAAGACCGGAGGTCAATGAAGACTTCATTGGTGCTGAGATTGAGATTCTATTCTCAGACGTTGAAATGGATGGAAGTAACATGAACATGTGGTGCAATAGGGTGTCCTTGTTGCGGTGCTAACCCTGAATAAAATTCATATTAAATGGGATGCCAGTACCCTCCGTGATGGTGATGAATCAATTACTGAGGAGGTACTATTGAAGACAAAGTACAACAAACATATTATTGGGGGTTGGAGATATAGCATAGAGTAATATTTTTGTATTAACTTGATACCAAATGCTCATATTGAGGTACTTACTTACATACGGGATTGGCAACTAGTGAACATACATGGGAAACTAAGTATAATTATGTAGTACCTCTTACATTAGGCAAAATCACACTTGAATCAAATGTGCGCTTGTAGCTTGTAGCAAAGCATGGGTCGGATTTTTTGGGGAAAACTTTAGGGATGTCATAGTTAGACCTATTACTCTCACCTGGGGTGCACCTCTAATATTCCTGTATTTTAATTTTAAATTTACTTGCAGCCGCTGCAAGATGTTTTTTGCATCAGTTGGAGCCTGCAAACTGGAAGCAGTCTTGTTTTGCGAAGTAAGATAACAGTTGAAGTGAAACATGGTCTGGGAGTAACATGTTTTATGTTATGTATGGAAGTATTATTTATGTAATGTAAAAAGTATCCCACACTTTTACGTTTTTTGTTTGAAAGGCAAATATATTCAGCACATCAAAGATGTACCGCTAGCATACCAAAGCATACCACTATAGCACCAAAGCAAACTACAAGCATACCAAGACATAAGAAAGCATACCAACGGCATACCAAAGCCAGCATGCCAGCCCTATTGTTTGCTAACGCAAGCACACTACTAGTGCACCGAAGCATGCCACTAGTGTACCAACAGCATACCAAAAGGACGATGAATACCCATCGTGTCATTTGAGATAATTTTCTGTCCTGCATGTTTTGGTCCCGCATGATAGGTACCCGTAGGCAAATTAAATGTGTTTCTCCCTGATAAACTCTCCTTGTTCTTGATAAGTGGCTGCGCTGATGTAGCATGCACAAGAGTGCAACCACTCATCAAATGAGGTAACAAAATTTAGGATAATTACATCACACCATTGGAAGCCATTTTTGGGTCATTCTGAATTGGGAATATGCAAGAAGTTTTGTTTAGAACACCAAAATGCAGTACTATTGAAAGCCTACATAAAACAAAAATATGTTGTCAACTTGTTGTCATATCACGATGTCATGTGGTGTCTACTTACGATAGGAATTGGTATTTTTTAACAGGAAAACAGACTTCTCAGTCTCAGTAAGTCTTAGAATCGATATCAATCTAAGCAGTGAATATAACTGCATTACTTAGTAGCTAAAATAATGTTTACCGGTGGCATACCGGAAGTGTACCGGAGGGTTACCGGAGTGTATGGGAGGGCCACCGGAAGTGGACCGGAGGGTTACCGGAGCGTACGGGATGGCTATCGGAGCCTACGGGAGGGCTACCGGGTCTGATATACTGTTGGACTACAAGCGGAGTATGAGCAATTTATCTTTACAAATAAAATTAAACATACTACATCATATAAATTCTGGGCCCGCCCTCACATTGCCCACCATCCCGATCCCACCAAAATGACACACATGCCACAATTTCAGCCCCAAGCTAAAAGACGAAACTGCGGACCATCCGCACCAAGGTA